>VXAC01002418.1:697539-908333 GCA_013399225.1 Rhipidura dahli
AAACCACCCCACAAGACAAACAAACCAAAACAAAACAAAGAGGCCTCAGCAAAGACTAAGTACTCTATAAAGAAACTCTAATTCTAAAGGGACTTCAAATGCTATAATTACTTTTCTGCTGCACTTAAAAATTATTTAAGTACCAACTGCACTTAAAATTGTCAGTGATGCAACAAAGACATGAAATAAAACCTTTTAAGCTTCATCTCTAATTAAAAAAAAAAAAAAAAGGACCATGGGTAAGCCTGTTAAAAAGAAAACATTTCCAGTGTAAATAGTACCTTTAAAATAGCTTTCTTTTGTTCTGTGGCTGTTTGCAAACCCGACTCAGTCTGCCTACTTAGATTGCTTTATTGTCTTTTGGTGCAGTACATGGTCTTTTACCATTTTGTGTCAATATAAACTACATTATTTTTCTGCTGAGCTTTCTGCATTTTGTATAGTTCAGGTTGAAATCCCTTATGCTTTGGCACATTTTTCTCTTTTCTCTCATTCCACAAAAGTCAAGTAACATACCAGACTTCATAGTGCATCTTGAAATACATGAATAATGTGTATTCCATTAAAAGAGAGCAACAATATCCCATAAGGAACAGTAGATTATTTTTTGCTTGCCAAACTGTACTTGTATGTTACTTTTATACTTTCTTTGACTCAGTACACTGTGGAAGGAATCTGATGCAGCCCACATTTTGTCATTTACATTGTGTTGTTGAGTACAGCTTTTTGAAATCTTGCTGTTTGCATTACTTAGAAATGTGTAGGTGTGAAATATGCCTACTTCAACCCAAATTCCATGGTTATAGTCAGTGATCTGGTCACCCAGGAAACTTTTAACAATGGATTTAGTTGGTTTGATGATGCAGTTCTGGTATGATCAGATTTTTCCAGTTCCCTGTAATTTGAAAATGCAGTGCTTTAACAAAAAAATAGTCATAATTTCCTTCATAGAGGAAAACCCTCCTCTGTCCTCAGTCCTGTTTTAGTCATAGTCTAAGACAATGTTCTTTATTCATTTTGTGGTGACCTCAGTAGAATAACTTGAAATTGCATGAACTTTAGATTAAACTGTTTGAAAGGTATTGAACCACTGTTGCTCAGTTTGTGTCTCTGTGTGAGTCAGTGTGAATTCATTGCACTGTGAGGTCCTCCTGTCCTTTTGAGATGTACTTGGGGGATTTTCTTCTGATTCTTCCCTGCAAAAGTGTGCTAGCATTTAAGGGGGGAAAAGGTGGAGCAATTAATCTTCCAAATCTGTCTTTCTAAAATTTTTGGGTGTTAAAGTTGAGTTGATGGAAGCATTTACAATATTTCCAGTTTCTTCTCTGTAGTGTATTGTATTTCAGGAGTGTCAGTCTGGTTTGGTAGAGCCAGCAGTTAAAATTGTCTCTAGGACTGTTGAGGAGAAGGATTGTCAGCTGCCCCCTGTTCACAGACATGCCTCCACACACACCCCAGCCAAAAAAAAGAGAAAAAAAGAAAGAAAAAGCAATAGCAGGATGTGAGAGAAATCCACAAAATTGTGTGTGGTGGGGAGGGCAGGTGTAGAAATGTTGTCTGTAGCTGAGGAACTTGGGCGGTGTCAGATAGAATTGTAGGAGCCCTGCACAAGGCACAGATAGATACCTGCTGGTAGTGCAGGTGCTGGGCACAGGGTGCTGTCACTGCTTAAAGTTTACATCTGTTCAAGGAGTTGCTGGGGAGGAGCAAGGTCACAAAGCAGATCAAGTGTTCTGGATTTGCAGAAACATCACCTAAATCAGGAACACCCTTAAACTGAGACCAGGAGAAAAAGCAGAGGAAGTATCCTATGTATTTGTCTCATCCCTGCTCTTCCTCATGTACACCAGTACAGCTGCTGATGAGGAGGGGGCAGCCAGACCCCTGTCTGACCTGGCAGGATGTTCTGGAGCTGACCTGTGGGCTGAATCTGAACTGTATTTCAGCAGAAGGCATACAGGTGCCACTTGAGACTGCTCTGCAGAGTTTGTCAGCTGTGGCTACTTCAGACTTGAATTTCATTAGAACAAGGGGTTTTATGTTTCTCTACAAAATGTACTCTGACAGACATAGTCATGGTATTTTATACCAGCCATGGTATTTTTGCCTGGCTGAGCCAATACACTTGAAGTACTGGCTGCAGAGCATTGCATGAGTAACATGCAAGGAGCATTTCTTCTACAAAGTGGGAACTGGGTCATCACCTTTTGTGTTAACTTTTGTGTTAACAAAATGGCAAGTGGTGAGTGGTTTGAATTATGCTCAGGATGATGTCTTGGGTATCTGAGGACTGTTAAGCCTGTGGTGGTGGACAAGGCTGAAGAGTTAATAGGAATGTTTTCCGTAGCAGACATTTCTAGCACATGTTACTGGACTGGGAAAGATAAATCCAGAGGATGCTTTTTTGGCAAGAAGTGCAGTAGCAGGCACTGTCTCTGGAATACTCATCACAGGTGATTAATTTTATTTTATTATAAGGATTGATCTCATGGGCTCTGTTTAGAGGGCAGCTGTTGCTTGAACTTGGGCTGAATTGGGGAACTGCAATGTACTCTGGCATCAGGCTGGTGTGATTAAATACTTGATTTTAGATAGGGGTAGTGTCCTTCTCATAGCTCCAAAGTATTTGGTTTGATTATGCAGCAGATTGCATAGGGTTCTAAGTGTTGTTCAGTAGTTTAATTGGGAAGCTATTTAGTGGGAATTCATGACCCCATTTGAACTGTGTTACAAGTTCTGGAATGTGAAGAGGAAATTGGTGGCATGGCCACTTTCCTGTGTGCAGTAAGAGGGCAAAATTAGCAGTGCTGTAATGAGCTCTGAATAAAAGACCAACCAAGCAAACTCCTTGCTCTTTCTGCCCAAGGACTTACAAGCACTAAATGCTGTTTGCTGGGGGACTGATTTCAGTGGTTGGGGTTTTTTGGACTTATTTTCATGAAGAATATGCACTGTTGGCTCTCAGGGGAGCTACTGGGGTTGAGTAAAATTCTCTTAGCACCACTCAGTCCTGGGGTAAGAGGTAACAGGATTAACTCAGACTGAAAAGTAGTAAGTTATTTTTGTTTTGAAGAGTTCTTCCTGTCCAGTAGTCATACTTAGCTTTGCCTTTGTGTCTTGAGCTAGTTGTTTGCAGAGCAGAGACTTATTTGCTTCCTCTTCCAGAGGATAACTTTAAATACAGCACCTTGTCCATAGCAGTTGTTGTTTGGTGATGTCTCACACCTATGCTGTGACAGTGTATTTGCATCCTCTCTTTGAATGAGATAGAGAAAGTCATAAAGCCCCCTGAGCTAGTGCTTTTCATTGCATATTTTTGCTATAAACTGTGCCCTGAAAGTATATTAATACATGTTCCTTCTTTTTCTTCCTCAGATAAACTACTAGTCTTTACTGCAGCAACTAAAGAAACCGATGGCTTTCACCGTTTCATGCGAACTGCAAAGCATTTCAACTACACAGTAAAGGTATTGTGTGCTTTTTACCAAGTATTTGTGCTGTCCATGCTGTAAAACAGAGCCAGTAGATGGTAGCTGACCTTGCCTTAGCTTTCTTGTGTGCTGGGACAGAGGGAAACACCAGCAGAGCTGCAGGGCAGGTAGGGCACTTGCTGCTCTCCCTGTTGCTTACCTGCTGATGACCCTCTGAACCACCACGGGAGGGAGGTGCTTCCCCTGCCTTGGGAGCTGCTTTAGAGCTTTGTAGCTGTCGTGGTCAGCACTGCATCCTCCTCACCTACAGGTTCTGCCATGTTTTATCACAGAGCCTTGTTTTTCCAGTGTGGCCCATTTCACTTGCATGAATACTTCTGGGAGCTCCACTGCACCCAAGAGCTTTGGGTCTCTTTCCTTAAGCAAGGCAGGAATGCTGCTGCAAGGAAGGAGGGAGGGTCACAGCTGAAAATTTCCCTGTTTCCCAGGAACCTGTAATTTCTGAGGGGACAATGAGTTTCTGTCATTCTTGCCAGCCTCTTCTGCCTTGCTCCACGCCTCCATATGACATGTACTTAGGCTGGCCTCTGCATGACCTTGGGGAAAAAGGGAGGGTACTAACCTTCTAAACTTTCCCCACAGATTGGTTCTGCCAAGAGAAAATCCAGGAATTCAGATGCTGTTATGAAATTTTTCTGCTTACTTACCACAGTGCCTGCACTATAAATAGGAAATTATTTATGGGTCTTTGACTTCTACCACCGAATTTGGAGGACTGAGAAGACCATTCCTAATATGATAAAACTGTACTAAAGCACCTGAGAAGTCTGAGATCTGGATATATCTTTTAGCTTTGCAGATTTGTCCAAAACATCATGCAATATAGTTCTTCCAGGCTTTATGTGTTCCAAAAACATTATGTTCAAAACACATAAAGAGCTTATTTTTTTTCCTTTCCTTTTTTGACATGTAATCTGCTATAGTGCTTGTCTGGGAAGGAGTTTTATGTTTAGCTGAGTTTTAGCAGTGAGCTGTGTACTGGGAAACCCGTCCTTTCCTTTTTGTACAAAAGGATTGAAGCTTGCAATTTGAATTAGTTTTACCTTGTTCCACCAAAGTCTTTTGTGCCTCCTGTTCCTAAAGTGATTTTATTGAATTTTAAAGTTCTCATTCAGAATGTTTTTCAAACGCAAGTTTTGGAACAATCCTTAGCTTTTTTTCTATATTTTTTTTTTTGGAAGGAGACACATTTGAGTAAATGGCAGTAGCAGGCTGCTTGATTCTTATTTGGTTAAGAAATGTCTCTCTCATGTTTTTGCAATGATGTCATTGTGATGAATGCTGCTTCAGACATGGAAAACTTACGATGCTGGAAGTGCTGGCTTGCTATGCTTTAGTGTGTTGCTTCTGCTCCTAGCATCTGTTTTCAATAAGAGTCTGCTTTAAAAAAGCCTCATGGGTTTGGGTACTAGCAAAAAGTGCCTTTTTTTTTTTCTTCCTTTTTTCCAGGTTCTTGGAAAAGGTGAAGAGTGGAAAGGTGGTGAGCTGCCCAACTCTATTGGTGGAGGGCAGAAAGTTCGACTGCTGAAAGAAGGCATTGAAAGCTATGCTGATCAAGAGGACTTGGTTGTACTGTTTGTTGAATGGTGAGCTAACCTGGCTTCTTTATATTTTTTTTTGGGTACACATGCAAAAGTGTGACATGCTGAAAGTTGCATGATGCTTTTGTTTCTCACTGATTTGAGAGAGTTTGTGTCTTTTGTCTTCATTCATAAAAATAGTAGATTGCTTTTGGAGCTATTGTTACTTTTTAACAGATTTACAGCTGTAAGAGTTGTTCATAGTTCTGCCTCAAGGAGGTAAAAAAATGTTACTGGGAGCTGACAGGCTTTTAGGCAAGCATTTGTCCTCTCCCTGTTCAGCTACAGTGAGAGCAGGATGTGGCTGCAGGCTGGGAGTGTGGATGGGAGGGGAAGCAAAAGCAGCTTCAGAAATAAAGTGGCCAGTAGGAACCAGAGGCATAACCTTGTTCCATGATGTGACAGTGATATGGAAGAAGCTGGAAAATGGGTCCCTGAGGAAAGCATTTAACAGGAGAACTTATTTTATGTGTTAAAGAACTGCAACAAGAGGTTTGGTGTCAGATGCAGCCTGGTGCCTGTGCTGCCTGTGTGATGGAAGGATGCAGGGACAGAACTGCTGCACGTGCCAGATTATAGCCCACAGCACAGCTGTGCTTGAACATCCTCCCTGGAGGCCAGATAGGTATCTCCCTGTCACAGAAAACATGGAGCTTAAACATGTTCAAATCACACTTTCTCCATTGATTCCCTCTGCTTTTTCTCTTCTGCTTAATTTCCTCCTGTGACAGCAGCAGGATCAGAGGAGCTCAGAATACAGTGTGCAGCAGACACCAGGCTCTTCCACGCTGATTTTAGCTGGAGCAGGGGCACAGCTCAGAAATAACCCCTGCTGGGAAGGCGTGGGACTGAGCCCTGAATCAGGGACAGGAAGCTCCAATTGCAGCCAGGCAGCCTTGGGGAGAGGCAGCTGAGTGTGAGCTTGGAGAGGGTCACGTACGGGTTCAGCCACGCTGCTGTTACCCAGTCATGCTGCAATGTCTGCTCCAGACTTCTCTTTCAGCTTTTAAACTGCTTTGTTTATTTGAAATTTGACAGCTGAAGAAACTTAGGGACACATTTTCAAGGCAGGAGCTTGGCAGGATTTGCCCAGCAGACATCATCACAAGGCAAAGTGGCTGGACAGTGGCATTTTATGGAAAGTTAATTTGTTGTTTTGCATAAGTGAACACATCAGGAAAGTTGAAGTAGCCTATTAAACTGGTAGCAAATTCAAATATGTTACTCAATTTTCTGTTCCAGTTTTACCTCTTGTGATAAGTAAAAGTGATACCTAGAAAGAAAAAAAACCCAAACTTTACTAAATTATAAATAAGCATTATAAGGGATGCTTATTATGCTGGATATTTTCTTTGTCTGCTTAGGTCTGTAAAAGTAACATAGTTTGGAGATACACATTCAGTTTTTGAATTTCTTTTCTTATTGACTTGATCAATTTTGCATTTACTAAGTGGAAAATGTATCTTTCTAAAAGTACACTTTCTAAAAGTATAAATGTATAATACATTATATGTTTATAATATGTTTATTCATAGTGTTGTCATACTAATCATACAAGAACTGAAACTTTTAGAGGTTGATTTGAAAGATTTTGTTCTGTACTAAAGCTCAGATGAATGAAACACTTCCCAAATGTTTTCTACCTACATTGAATATCTTTGTTTATGAATTTATTACCCTAATAAAAAACTGTTTCCTTCCTATGTGGTAAAATATGCAAATTTATCATCACATTGGTACTGGAGTCTAGCTCAAATTTTTCTCTATCATAATTTACTCTCTGGGGAGGCAGGCTGTCTGCTGGCATGTGTGAGAGAGTACAGAGGACCATGTGTGTTGAAGTGCAGAAGCCATAATCTTTCTTACCATGAAAAATCCCAGGGTTTAAGCCTCCCAAGTTCCTGAGGTCTGAAATCCCAAGTACATATTTATTTAAAGCTGATGGAACTGATTCCAGATAGGAGAGGAAAAAAACCAGTTTGCTGATTCTAGCATTATATTTTAATTCTAATGGGCTTTTTAATTTCCAGAAATCCTGGTTTGCAATCTAAACATTGATCAATGCAGCAGTAAGTTTGGAAGAGACAAATGTCATGAACTTCCTTTCTTCTCCGAGTGTTTTTTATTATATTCATTGTGAAGCTTTTGGAATATTAATCTTGGGGGTGGGGAAAGGAAATGTCTGGTTTGCTTACTGTAACTAGGCAAGTAATTTCTAGGGAACTATTTACTTAACAAACTTAGTTTCTTGATTTTCTGTTGTTTGTTTTGCTTTGGTTTATTTTAAGCAGTTTGTTATATGGTTCAGAATTCTGGAAATAGTTTGAGTTTCTTCTGTGGACAGCTTGTGCCTGTGTGTAGATAGCAAAATGCCCTCAGATGGAACACTATTTAAATTAGGCTTGTTTTTGCTCGAGCAAACTACTGGTTTATTTTGGACATTTCAGGTTGAACTGGCTCCTGGCCAGCATAGACTGGATAAATTGGTTGGTGCTGTGACTGTTCATCCAGAGCTCCCACAGCCATCTCTTTGTATTGTGGAAGAATTTTGAAGACTCTCAGTTTGTTGTTTGTTTTGCTGTATTTTTTTTGTCTGAAACTAAGAGATAGTTATATTTTCTATGTACCTCAAAATGGTTAAGATGTGATCCTGGTGGGGATACAGTCTCAGTGACCAAACAGCTGTGTGGCTGACATTGCCAGTCACTAGTAGGCACTCTCTCACTCCTGCTTTGAGCTCTTAACCTGCAGCTCCAATAGCAGCAAGTTCTCACTGATAAAGTGGGTGCAAAAATTCCACGGTCAGTTCTAGAGCACCTGGGTCTCCGTTGCTGTTTTCCTGTGTTGCTGGGAGTGCAGGGTGCATAGCCAGGGTGCTTTGCTGCTGCAAAAGAGGGGGAAGGAGGGCTGGATTCCAGTCCCGAGCATCTGCCATCTGGGAGCTTCAGGAAATGGGATTAGGTTGTGGAAACTTTCTGGGTTTTGGTTTTTTTTTTTTTTTTTCCTTCTGCTTTCTACTTAATTGGAAGGATTTATGAAGAATAAATAAAAGAGTATCTGAGCTTTTTCTGGTTTCCAAGGAAGCCTGCTTTTTCCTGCTTATATCCACACTCTCTTTTCCCTGTCAAATTTTGAAGTCCTATTTAAAGTAAGTCATTGCATCACCCCATTGCATCACAGTAAAAACTGTCAAGGATAGTCCTGGGACCTGTTTTGTGATGGTCTCAGTGGTGCAGACCTGAAGTGAATCCTCCCTTACAGGAGGTTTGAACAGGCTGAGTGCAATCTGACATAGCAGGTAAACAAGGCAAATGATGCATTTACAGGTGTTCAGAGGTTTTATTTTTGCCTGAACAGGAAAGTGTGAGCCTCATCAAGCAGCTTATAAGGACACTGGCAGCAAGGGGTGGAAGGTTGGTGGAGGTCCTGCCCAGGAAGAGGTGTGGTGACAGTAAATCACCTCTTGACAAAGCAGAGAGCCTTGAACATGAATGAGAAATGTGGGTTCATGCTGGATTAATAGTGCTGCATAATATCCATTGCAGTTTAGCAGCTCAGCACTGGGTTTAGGATTATAAACTGTGCTGTGTTAAGTAGCATATCCCTTTCACAAGCAGAGCCTGTGGCTGGCCCAGCATGTTGCTCAACTTTGGCTTTGTTTTACAGAATGACAGTCCTTGGAAGCAATGTTCCAGGGTGTTTGGTTCCTTCCTGCAGCTGTAAGCCATGGCAGCAGCAGCAGCAACCTGATCACGGAGGAGAAGCACAGCCTGCCATAAACTATTAAGTTAAAGCCTCAGACAGATCTCTTTTTGTCTGTCTTCAACGTGTCTCCTGTTTCTTGTGTGTTCTACAGCCTCAGTCTGGCATTAGAGTCAGGCTACAGAAATTCAGTGGAAAAGGGAGTGAAGTGTATTCCTGTAAATTTGGGCAGAAACAGGCGTTTCTCTGTGAAACTGGGGAAGGTCCAAAATGTACAATTTCTTTCATGCATTCTTCTGCCAAAGTTGCAGAAAAATGTAACAGTGTTTTCAGAAAACCACTTACTTATATAGACTACATAACACACTTCCTCTCCAGGGTTCATACTTTGCTTTGTGGTGAAAATCTTGTTTTACATTTGTAAGTAATCCAGCTGTTGTTCAGTTGTCTTAGGCCAATTTAATGAAATCCTCTTTAAAGAAAAGACATCTTGAGTAATTTCAGAACTGTAAGAAAGGAGTACCATGAGTCAGTAATGGTTGATCTGTTGGCTCTACTGCTGGGTAATACATTGCAATGCAAAATGTTCTGTGTACTGCAGGTGGAGTCCTAGTTAGCTGCTGTCCTAGTTAACCCACCTAAAGGCTTTGCAAGAAAAGTCTTGGTTAAGGTTTGACCTTGGTTTTTGGTAGCTATAATGTTATAAAGGCTGGTGATTTTTAATTTCTAAGGGATGTATGTAGAGTAAGAATGTTTCTGCATTCAAACGAGGAAACTGCAAAGTTGAGATGCTGCCACTTTTTGCTGCTTCAGCCAGAGACTAATCTGTGATGTGATTCCAATCTCACTGTGTCATTCTTCATGCTGTATAAAGAGAACCTTGAAGTGAGAGGCATTGGCATGGGTCAAACAGAGAAACTGTGGATGTCCAATCCCTGGTGAATTCTGAGTTCCAGGCCAGGTTGGATGAGACGTTGAGCAGACTGCTCTAGCGTTTGGCATCCCTTGCCATGGTGGGGGCATTGGTTTGTTTGCTTGGTTTGGTTGGTTGTGTTCCCAATGCCCTGTGCCTGCCAGGCATTGATTTTAGATTTGGTTCAAGAAACCATCAGGCTTGGGACACTCCATTGTGACAGGACCTTGGCCAAACCCAGGCAGGTTTCGTTCTGGTTTGGCACACTGGTGACCTTCTGCTGTGGGTAACAGCCAAAGAGGAGCCCTCCACCTTTAGGCCTTTATCCTAAATAGGAACTGAGACTCAAATCTGATCAAGCTGTAAAGGGAGGTGAAGATTTTCACAAGTAGATATTGTGATGCTTTGAGCCTTAAAGTCTTCAGTATGTTAAAGAGGTTGAAGGAGAAAGCTATGTATTGTCAGGATGCAATACACTTTTCATGGGCAACTGGAATTCACTGAGATCTAAGTCCATTCTAGATAAGGCTTTTCAGAAAAGTCAGTGCTGTTATGTTTTGGAACAAGATCTAGATTTTTCCCTGTGAAAATTACTCAAGTCCTCTCACAGTCCACTCTTTCATTTGTTAAGGTTTTAATTATTTTTTTTAATTGTTGCTCTTAAAAACATAAAGAGTTTTCTAAAAGGAAAAAGCATTTTTTTTACTCAAAATACCTGAAATAGGAAAATCAGTTTCAGGTAGACAAAATCTGAAGAAAAAAGAATATCCAAAATGTGGAATGTTAAAAAGCAGAAGGGGAAACTACTTTGGATAAACATTATTGATTGACGTTTCTCTTCTAGAAGGGTATAGAACTTTTACGTGGTGGTTAAGTATGATTTAGTTGAGTCATTTTTCTGAATAAAAGGGCTGTTTAATTTTTAAATTTGGATAGTCCAATGACTTCTTTTGAACACAGAAACATTAAACTTAAACTAACCTAATGGATGAATTTTCTTTCCTTTTTAGCTATGATGTTATCTTTGCTGGGGGCCCTGAAGAGCTGCTAAAGAAATTTCAGGAAACTAATCATAAAGTGGTGTTTGCAGCAGATGGGCTAATTTGGCCAGATAAAAGGCTGGCTGACAAGTATCCTCTTGTCCGGAGTGGAAAGCGATTCCTGAACTCAGGAGGCAAGTGTGATCCTCAAACACTTGAACTTGAACATGACCCCCCTCCGTTGTCTGTTGTGTACTTTTTGTGTGTGGAGCTGTTCCTGAATTCCCCAAGTATAAAATTGAGGACACAGCAATGCTGTCGTCTTCCTCCCCTCCTCTCTCCACTTGAATAGCTCCTTTTCTGTGCTCAGGCATAGTTTTCATTCAAATTTGCAGTGTGTGTTTGGCAATAACTCACAAAGAGCAGATAAATACAGTAAGGGTCTAGCAAGCAGCTGTGCATGGCAGCAAAATGCTGTGCAAGGATGACCCCATTGCTGCAGACACAATGCAGAGTACCAGCCCAGGCAGAGCAGCATGTGCTATTCACGGGCACAGTTTAGCCTGCTCACAGAACCCCCTTACTCAGCTGCCTGGTTCCTGGAGATCTCTGCACGTGGGGTGCATGTGCTGGCAGCTCTGCCTGGCCTGTCAGCATGGCTTACACAGATCCTTCTAAAAGGAGTGGGAGCTACTGTGTTAATCTCAATGACAGAATAGTTCTGGGACCCTTCTTTAAATGCCAGCTTGCTAATAATTTTGCACTTGATTAGTACATGCACTGATATGGATGCTGTGCTCTGTAGCAGCTTTTGAGTGTGTCATTTCTGGGGCACCCTTCTTCAGTGTGCAGGTCTGGGACTGTCCCTGTTTCTTTCCCTCACCTATCTGCCCTATCTTTTTTATTTTGGTGTGTATTGGGTTTGAGTTGGGCTCTCACTGGATTTCTGGCAGCATTAGATTCAGGCATCTCTGTCAGTAAGAAGTGATTGATGAAAATGAAACTTTTTCCACAGGTGGGCTTCTTGGGAAAAGTGATACTCTGATATCATGCTTTTGTGTTCTCAGGACTATCCTAGGCAGATCAGATTTATTTTTTCCATTAAAATACTGTTAGTGTAAAAATAACCATTAATTATTAACTTTTTGAAACAGACCTTTTACATACCTCAGGAAGACTGGCTTTTGAGCCAAGTTTCATAAATTTCATACTTTTTCTTTACTGGCACCATTCAGAATGAAGGCCCTGATTGGTAGACAGCTCTGGCAGGGTAATGTTTTGTATGGAAATAACCTATGTGTGTGTGATGTTGCAGGATTTATTGGTTATGCTCCGTACATAAATCGCATTGTGCAGCAATGGAATCTGCAGGATAATGATGATGACCAGCTGTTTTACACCAAAATCTATGTTGACCCATTGGCAAGGGTAGGTAGTAACTTGCTTTATCATTTCTTTCTGCTTGAAACAACTTGCTGCTCCTCATAAAACACTGGGGGAGGAAAATAAAAGGAATGCTGTCTCTTTATACTGGAGTGCCATGTTGACAGTTGGGTTTGTTCTCCTGAGATTCCTGCTGCTGGAATGATGAACAGGCTCCCAAAGGGTCATGACTGGATGTATTATTTCAGGCTGTCTTCAGACACAGGCAGGTTGTGCTTCATTGTTAGAAATAACAGCTCTGAGGTATATGATCAGACACATTCATCTCAATGAGGGTACCATGTACTTGGCAGTTTGACAGCCAGAGAATGTGGCATTTTTCCAGGGTGTCACTGGACTACTTGCTGAATCCAGTGTTTTATATTTTGGCTTGCTGCCATTTCAGATCCTGCCTTCAGCTTTTTGTGCAAATATGTTCAATAAAGCTGCATCTAAATTTTTGGTGAAGACCTCTCTGTGCTCTCACTTAAAGTCCTCTGCTGAGTGACACCATTAAAGCATGACAGATGTCAGAGGCATGGCCCTGATGCTGGAAAAAGAGGGATAAGGAAAGTTAACAATATATTGATGCAAAAAAGTCTTTAGAAGCTGATATAGCAGAATTTTGAGAAAGGTTTTGGTAATTTGCATGCTTAAGGCAGATGCAAAGTTCTTGAGATCTATAAGTGTTGTTTCTGGCATAACTTAATGGAAAATCAGGTCTGCTTGGATACAGATTCAGAAATAGAGTATTTCTGTTGGAAGAGACCCACAGCGATCATCTAGCCCAACTGGCTGACCAGTATGGGACTGACCAAAAGCTAAAGCTTGTCACTGAGGTCCTTGCCTAAATGCTTTTTAAGCACTTGACAAGGTTTGGAGGTATTGATAACCTCTCTAGGAGCTGATCCAGGGTTTGACCACCCTCTTCATGAAAAAATGCTCCTAATGGCCAGTCTGAACCTTCCCTGGTGCAGCTTTGAACCATTCCCACCAGGTCAGCACCTCCCTCTCCCCTTCCCCTCCTGAGGAAGCTGCAGGGAGCTTGGAGCTGGCCCCTCAGCCTGCTCCTCTAAACTGGATGAACCTCAGCTGCTCCTCATAGGAAATTCCTTCCAGCCTTTAATGTCTGAATTGCTTTTATGCAAGTTGGGTCAGATACCAGGGACACAATTGAAAAGACAGGGTGTAGAGGTAATAAAGCTGATTCTGCATCCAAGTCAGGAGTAATGTAATTAATTGTCTAAATAGATGGTCTTCTAGACCAAAGTTGTGTATCTGTGCAGAGCACTGCTGCACCACGGTTCAGAACACTTCCGTGGTGCTCACTATACATCAACACTGACTCTTTGGATAGTAATAATATGCCCAATGCTACAGAAAATGAAAGAAAATCTTGGAAGACCAAAACAAAGGATGTCATCTGTGTAGGGGTTTTAAAGTGTGTTTTAAATGTTACATACTTGAGTCAACATTTTAAAAATGGTGAAACACAGTATTTAAAGTAAGAATTGAGCTAGGATTAGTAATACAACATTAGGAACATGTTTTAAATTTGACTTTTGCATTTTTATGATTCTGAAACACAGTATGTTTTGTTTCTTGGCCAAGTCTTGTTAATTTTTTAAGACACAAATTTTCTTTGGCTTATACTGCTAAACTGCAGTTCCTGTGGAGAGTTATGACCTTCATCCTTCAAGTTTAAAGTGTCTGCATATGCAAAACCGATTGCTACATAACTGCACAACCTGGGAATACAGACAAATGTAACAATGTAAGGAACACGAAGAGTCATTTTCCCTGACTCCTTGCTGCCACTGTGGTGTAACTGCAACATTACTGTAAAAACATCGGCTTTAGAATGCCTCAACATCTTTGGTGCTTTGATTTCAGGAGAGCATTAACATGACTTTGGACCACAGATGTACAATTTTCCAGACCCTGAATGGAGCTGTTGGTATGTGGATGATTTGCACATTGTGTTTGATTAAATGTTATTAATGCTATTTTTGCTAAACCATGAATGTAGTTCCTTAAGCATATGCTTATTTTAAAGAAGTATTTGGATGGGTAAACCTGATCACGAGATTAGTTACAGGTCTTTTGGGTTGATTATTAACTGAATTCTCTCATTGAAAAAAAATTAATTTAAAATAGCAAAAATAGTTCTAAATAAATTAAGTTGGCAGTAAATACAGAGTTAAGGATCATTTTTCCATTTGCCTTTCAAAAACTTAATTACAGGAGTAAAATTAGTAATTAAAAATGCATTTTAGATGCAAATGGCTATACATAATGAAGTAGAATAAGGTAGAATTTCTTTTATTTAACTGTCATGAATTTAAATGGAAAAATGCGTCTGTGCAAACTTCCTTTCTTACATTTGGCCTCCCATTATGGAATAAATTTTTGTAGTCAAATCATATCTTAAATAACTGCAATTTCTCTATAAGTAGAATTTGCACTAAATTAGAATTATTTTTAAAGTAGATTTTATTCCAATACTGAAGCTGCTGATGAGAAACTATGAAGTTTGATGTCACCTTATTTATCCAGAGTAGCTTAGAATTCAGGATCTAGTTTAAAAAATGAACAAAGGCTTCTAAATAATACCGACAATAATTGGAAAACAAGGTATATTGTAGCAGCAAGGACTTAAAGATCTCTGAAATTTTAGCTTTTATTTATGAATATACTCTACTGCTTTGTTGATTTGCAGATGAAGTCCTTTTGAAATTTGAAGAAGGAAAAGTAAGAGCAAGGAATTCCGTGTATGACACCCTACCAGTCACCATTCATGGAAATGGTCCAACTAAAGTGAGTGACAGTTTGGTTTTATTTTCATGTAAAACCACAACATTATTGGAGGCAAAAAACCAAGGATAGAAGAGTATGAAACAGCACACACATTTCCATTTAATGTTATTAGTAATTGGTGGTATTGGTAATATAATGATGATTTTATCTTTTTGGCTTATAGCTACTCAGTAGAGATGAAATGTATGACGAAGTCCTTCCATATTGCTACTTTTGCCTCAATTAAGTCCTCAAATTCTGTCATCCCTGGCTTTGCTGACATGTTGCCAATGAAAAGAAAGAATCTGTATTTTACTTTTGGGCAATGGATGCTTGGGATGGAACTTCTGCTAATTCATGTGTTATGCTACATAAAAAAACCTCAACCTCTGCCTGTAGTGATGTTTTAGAAACAAAGAGGAAATTCCCTCTTTGCATTACTTTGTCAATGTTAATAACTTCTTCTGGTTTAAACATAGAATTGAATCAAGAGGATGACAGTATGCTAGGGTTGGAAAAAAGTTTCACCAGTTAGTAAATAAACCAGCATGAAAATAAGTCCCAGAATTAACTCCCAGGAGTTGAGTTGTTTGTTTGTAAGATACTCTTGTTTTGTAGTTCATCTCTCTGGTTTTCAGATTAGTAAACTGCATTAGTTAGATACACTTTTTGAAATGGATACCAAATAATTCTCACATTCTGACATGTAATACTTCTATTTTTCACTTCAAGTGCATGTCATTTTTATGAAATACTCATTTTTATAGACTTTATGGTACATATATAGTTTCTGATTTGTATATGGAAAAGAATAATTTCTTACCTGCTGATTTTGTATGTCTGTTTCTTGTCAGTGTCCTTTAGTTACATGTGATTGAATGAATGAACCTGAATTGTTTGAAAGCTACAGATCATCATTTGCATGAGCCTGTCATTAATTAGAATTGTTCTTTTATTTACCAGATTCACCTGAATTATCTGGGAAACTATATTCCTAATGCTTGGACACGGGAAAATGGTTGCAGTATTTGTGATTTAGACTTACTAGACCTGTCAGCAGTAAAGGTAAGAATACTCTTCACTGGAACAAAGCTCTTTTGGGTACAGTTAATAGGTGTTTAGTGATTTCTGAGGCCAAGTGTCTTCCTTATGCAACACTGGTTTACAACTTTCAGTAATGTTTTTATGCCCAAAAGCCCTCCAGATCTTCACCTCTGTCCAGAGAGGGTGAATGAGAAATTTTTGAGTTGTGCAAGGTTCGAGAGAATAACTAGAATTTTGAGAGAGGTAGAAAAACTGTTTAGATATTTCAGACTTTTAGCAGCAGACCTCAAGAACACCCAATATGCATCATTTGAACAACTTTTGTTACAAATAGAGGTTAGTAGTTAACTAACATGGTTACAATTACTATTTTCTGAGATTAAACAATCAAAACTGCTTTACCTGGTAGAGGACACTACAGATATTTGTACTGTATAAGCACATGCATTTCTGTGGAAAAAAAATGGCTGTAACTGAGACTGGATTTCAGTAGAGTTTTCAGAATTCTTGTACAAACATGACATACACATGGCATGTGTGTATATCCAGCACTTGGCAGCTTTGGCTCTTTCACTCCTAGCATGATGTCTTTCATGTCTCTATAAATATTTCAGCTTGTACACAATTAAATTGAGGCAGAGTAAATATTAAGCTCTACCATGTGGAATTGTAAGTCTTGGATGAAAAAGTAAATTCTGATTATTCCTAACAGACTCTTTCCAGCAGCTGTTTCATTTCTGTTCTGTATTGAAGATCTGAATGAGAACTGGTCTTAGAAGGTCATGTTGAGGATAGCATGAAAGAAATAGTGGCTTGTTATCTTGGTAATGAAAGGAAAAAGTGAAAGAATTTCTGGGCAATAAGTAGCTAATGGACTGGAATATAAACTCAAAAAATTATTTGTTGGAATTGTAATAACTTTCAGATTCTTTCTGTATTTTTAAATTTTATTTTTGCTTTTAAAATAAACATTTGAATGGGGGTTCTAATAAGATAGTGTTTGTACCCCCATCATAAACTTTGACAGCATCTTTTCCTCAGGTAAACTTTTTTTTCCAATGGTGTTGGTAATTGAGACATGGTTTTGGAGCAGTTTAAGTCCGCAAGGGGGATGCAATGATTTACTGGATAGCTTCCTATAGTTTGTGTACATCTGCTTGGAATGTGTCTTCTTTACTGTAGTGCATTCTTTGGACTCCATGCCTCACTCTCTTTGCCAGCAGAAATAACAAGGCATTTCCTTGGCCTCAGTGGGAGTGTTTACTTCAGGCATTTCTAAGTACCTGCAGCATTTCATTTCTGAACGTGCTCTCTGTTCAGGCCTGTCTGGTTGGCTCTCAATGAGAAATTTGCAGTGGAAAGAGCAGTACCTGCTCTGGGCCTCCAGTAATTTTCTCCATCTTGTTTTGTTTAACTGCCTACATTTATACACTCTTATCTTCTGAGGATTTTGCTTGTTCTTTGGGGTTGCCTGCAAAGGAGCTGGGAGGGTACCTATGCAGGGTCTTTGGCACAGTTCTTGTACTCTTGACAGGAATAGAATCTCCTGGGCTGCGATCATGGCTGAGGTGTGGAAAAACTCAGTAATTGCTTTCTTCTGGTAATGTCAGCAGCCTGTGCCACCCTCAAATTAACTGCCTGTTCAGGTAGAAGCAGCACAATGAAAAATAAGTTGAAGAGTGCACCTGGACTCAAAAAGTGCAAATTTTTGCCACTTTCTTACAGGATTTTTGTTTTGGCCTTTGTTTGTTTTTTTTTTTCCTGAAACCTGAATGAAGTTTGTTGCCCAGTTTAACCTCCCTTGAACTGCTTTTAAAGTATAAATAAAGCTTTTTGCTGGTGTAAAGACTTTCCAGTGTGGCTGAAAGGGATGACCTTGCTCATCTTCTCATTTCACTTGCAACTCTTGTGGAAAGAGATCCTGGACTTTGCTCTGTGTAATTGTATTGAGACATTGTCCTGTATTTCTTCCAAAAATTGTCATCCACTCAACTATTGCTTATGAAAAAGTAAACTTTAAAAAGTCAAATATATGACCTCACTGAAAATAAGAAAATCTATCAGAGAAAATATAGCATCTGAATGCAGACTGGGTATTCCCAAAGTGGTTTTGCTGAGAGGCATCTTCTGATTTCATTTACTGACAATGCTCATTGTGACCTAGGTTCAGATTGTGCAGTGACAACTCTTTATGGTAAACCAGGCTTTAGGCTGATGAACTCTGTGCTTTGAGGACATGCAGTTTACAGGAATTCTCATTCCTAATTTTTTAAACACTATTTTGCTTTGGTCACACTGAGATTTCAGTGTAGATCCAAGCGGTTCACATTTCAGTGTACCCAAGCAATGTCAGTAATTCCTCATTGTCCCTACAGCCTCTGCACATTCAGCCTAAACCTCTTTCCCCTGGAGAACAAGGGGAGAATGACTCAGAATTAGAAAAATGTACAAAATGCAAATACTGCAGCAGTTCTGCCACTGGTAGCACCTGAGTGTGCTCAGCTTAGCCCGTGCAGCTTTCCTTGTCCCTGGCCCTCAGTGGGACCAGTTCCTGGGGCAGCCTCAGGGAGTGGCCCAGGTGCTTTGCTGGAGACACATCAGTGCAGACTCCTCAGCAGTTGTTTTGGAGCTGCTGGGGTCTCTGTGTGGCTGTACTTTCCGACCAGCCCTGATGAGGTTTGCAGATGCAGCTGAGAACAGGATGTTGTCAGGGTAAACACTGGGTGTTTCGGAGCTGGGGCAGCCGCCGGGATGTTCCTGGGCTCCGATGAAGGCAGTGGCTCTGTGAAACCTCAGCATGTGTTGATGCTTTATCCAGACACTTTTCAAGAGGGTGTTGGCCTGCTTAAAAAGCTAGCTGGCAGCCTTTTATACACATATAAGGTTTCTCTCTGAGCCTTGTAATGGATTAGATTTTTATAGTAATTGTCTGGTTTGGAGATGGAAATAATTTTTAGTCAGTGTATTTCTTTGTGTGGGAGTTGAGGCCTTCGAAGGTTGAATTTCTTTGTCTTGTATAGTGCAATAATACACTTTAGGACTACAAAAAAGTGCTGTCTGTGTTTCTTTTAGTGGTCAGGATCTCATGATTTCTATCAAGCACATACAAAGCAGCCAAATACCATCAAAAGATGTGAATTCATATAAAAATAAAGTCCATAAAAGTTCAGTATTCTTGGATGTAAGGAGAGAAACTCTGATATTTTGTCAAAAGTCTTTCTGAAATCAGTGAGTAGGGAAGTGATACAGAGCCCACTTAAAACAAATGGGGAGGAATAGTGCATTTATACATTTATAGAAGGGTAATGCAATCTTTGGCTGAAAGTAGGGCTGTGCAAAAAATTTTGTGGTATTTATTATTTAATTATTTTTTAAAAATTGGTCTCCTTTGTATTTTCTTGTGCATGTAATATATGTATGTACCTTGTTTAAAAAAAAAAAAAATGCCATTCTGTTCTAGGTGTATTTCCTTAAATTATTCTTTTGCTGTTTAGTGGGGCTTTTTTACAGAAAGAATTTTAAAAACCGTAGTATATTATTTTCTACTTCCAGTCTCTGTTATTAAATTCAAAGAGTTTTGTATCAATAGTAAATCCATTATCTTTGCTTGTTTTGTGAAGCCAGTGACAACAAGTGGGCTGCATAACACTTTTGAACACGCTGGATTTGATTGTTTGAAAGCTGGGTGGTCTAAGTTTAGTACATGACATTAGTTGTTCTTTACTATAAGTAATCTTAGAAAAGAGGCAAGTCTTATTGGTTATGTCAAAATATCATTTTTTTTAGGAATATCCAAGAGTAAAAATTGGTGTTTTCATTGAACAACCCACTCCTTTCCTAACTAAATTTTTAGACAGACTGTTGACTCTGGACTACCCACGGGAGGCACTCAGTATCTTCGTTCATAATAATGTGAGTATGACTCTATCATTGTACAAAGCTTCAATTTTGCAAATTATGAGATGAATCAAAATGTGGAGTATATGGATTTGATATGAGAACACAGTTAAAATGCATAGGAACAGATAATCCTTCAGAGTTTAGTATGCAGAGCTGGAAAAATTAAATGAAATTGTGTCAGGGCTTGCTGAGGTCTATTTAAAGAAACTTCTTAGATTCTTTTACTAGTGAAAAAAATGTATTTTTAAGTGTGTGCTTCTGGAGGAAATACTGACTGACATAAAATAATAGAGTGAAATAAGTGTAGAACAGTTCCAGTTAGAAGGGGCCCACACTGACCATCTGGGTCAGCTGCTGACCACTGCAGGACTGCCCTACAGTGATACCATTATTAAAAACTGTCACCTGACAGGGGACCTGGGATCTGCTTTTCATCTTGCTGGTACCCCAGTGCATTTGTGCTTCTGTTGGCTCTCCTACTGGGTCCCATGGAAAGATTGGTGTGTTCAGATATATTTTGACTGGCACTGCAGATAAGTTGCTTTTGAATACTCCCTGCCAATTACCTAATGATCTGGCTGATAGTTCCCCAGTGCCTTGTCAGTACTGCTGTTTTGTGCAGCCTGGTCTAAAGGGAGCTGTCCCTGCCTGTGGCAGGCGGGTTGGGAGGAGATGATCCTAAATGTCTCTTCCAACCCAAACCATTCTGTGATTCTGTAATGCTTTCAGAGGTTGAGGTGTCAAGTGTGTGCAATTATTTTGGAAAAAAAAAAAGGGGCTGAAAGAAAAATGGGAGTAAAATTTAATTGTGCCCTTTTTTAGTGTGTCTGCATTGCTGTTGATGTGGTAGCACAAGGGGGATAAGGAGCAGAAGTAGAGCTTATCCCTTAAGTCTTCATTGTGGTTTTGTAAGGGGATTTTGAAAGTGTAAATGCAATGTGCACATGGGAATTGTAGGCTATGTGGGTTTTGTAGCTTCATCCAAAAGTTTTATGGTATTTGAAATGGAATATAAAGACTGAAGAGCTTTTTATTGTAGAGGGGGAAAAGCCCTACAAAATGTTTCAATGATTCTAATGTCAGCCATAACAGGCAAAATCTACAAGGAGGGTACTGGTTTGGAAGTCTTGCATGCAGCTGAGAGCTCTTAAGTAGAGGGAGGGTAAATAGAAATTAAAGGAACTATCAGTGTGACTACATTTTAAAGAAACAGTGGCTGTGCCTGAACAATTTGGTGCAGATGCAGCGACCTCTCTAAAGTGATTCTGGAGGGGCATAAAAAAACTCCTGTCTGCCAGTGAGGTTTTAGGATGGGTTTTAAAGACTGTAACATGAATATCCTGAAAAATAATGCATAGATAGTTTGTGACTCTTGCATCGTTGTGCAACTTTAATTAATATTGCTGACATGTTGAATTATTTTCCTGAAGTTCTGGACAGAGGAGGTTCATTTTAATGACAGATATACTGGAATATCTTCAAATACTGGCATCTGTTTCTTTAGGACAGAATACAGTGTGTTCTTGGACGCTATGTTTATGATTCATAGTAATTTGTGCCTTACATTTGCTATAAAAAATGTTAACATGATTACAGGAGGTTTACCATGAAAAGCACATCAAGAAATTCTGGGAAAAAGCCAAGAACCTTATCAGAAATATTAAAATTGTTGGACCTGAAGAAAACCTGAGTCAAGCAGAAGCCCGGAACATGGGAATGTAAGTTCTAATTTATAAATCTGTTATATTGGTGCATACACTCATATTTTTTCATCTTGTGTATTATTTTGCATCTTTAAAATATACGTCTTCAGCTATGAAAATAGGAGCTTTTGTGTTAGAAAAGATCTAGACATAAGATATGAACTGTTGAGTGATTTATGATTTCTGTCTAATATAAAAAGCTGTTGATCATTATGAAAAAATCTTTCTGGTTTGGGCTACTTCAATAGTATGTCATCTTGTCTTGTGATGATGGCATAGACAATGCAGAGTATTTATTTTATTTTCTATCTACTTTACTGCAGAATCTTTTTCATTTTTGCATTGGGTATGCTTTTAACAATTGCACTTTGATTGTCCTAGTACCTACTCTGTTTTCTTTTTTCTTAAGTGGCATTCTATTTAGGTATGGTTAAATCTAATCCTGGATGTACAGGTGCCTGAATTATTTTTCTTCCTGTGGTCCAAAGAGGCAGGAATAGCCTTTAGAAGCACTCTGGCAGGAATTCCTGCAAAGGCAACTGACTTTATCTTATGCTTGGTCTTGCTTTTTTCTTTTGTTCTTACTAGAGGATCCAAAACTTTACCTTTTAAACCTGGCACTTTCCGTGCCTGAAGTTGACCCTTGGAGTTTGTATCCCATGTCAGACCTAAGGGTCTCTTTAGTGGCTGCAGCACTGGCTCCTCCCACAGATGGCTGGTGGCTCTCCCAGTGCATCAGTGACATGGTGGAATTTCTCAGCCCAGGATCCCACAAGGTCAGGACCACCTTGCTTGGCCCCTGAGCAGCCTTCATTCCATGATGGTTTCTTCACTCGCTCTTCTGCCAAATCTTCCGTGGGTGTCAGAGCAGAGAAGTTAATTTCAAGAGGCCATTTTCTGTTCAGAGGTTAAGAGCATAGGCTGTTCATAGCCTCAGCTGAAAGGGTGAAGGTCTTGAGTCTCTGTGGTGTTCTTGGAAATTTGTTTGTATGGGGCTTTGTTGTGCTGAAGCCACTGGAGAGCTGATCTTTGGCTGAGGTCCAAGCCTCTCCCCTCTCCTCTCTAGGAAATGCTGCAGATGTCCTGTGTTAGGCTAAGCACCCATTCACATGTATATATCATGTTTTCTTTATTTCTAAAACTCTCTAAAGCAGATGTACCACATTGGCAAACGTTTTGTAGTGTATGTTATGTGTAACTGAGGTGGAGTTTCTGGAATTGCCTTTTCTTCTTTGTTGTTATATAGACAACATAAGGCAGAATCTTCAGTGTAATCAATAATCTCTGTAGTAATACTAAATCTCACCCACTGACCTTGAAACCTGTCATCTTTGATAGAACCTACTGACTTAAAATGTGACAGAGCTTCTGATATATGGTCCTTGCTTGATCTCTGGATAAAAATAATAATAATTTACATGTATAATTCCACAAAGTCATTTCAAATTCTGTTTGAAAGGTAGGGAGATAATCATATGTGTGATGTGTTATCCATGGTATGGATGTAATTTGACCCACATTGCTCCTGTTTTGAAAGGCCCCTTTGATAAAGCTTGTCCTAAAGAGATACGTAGGGAAAACCCGAAGCACAGTGTGTGTGGAATGGCACCATGGCAAAACACTGAATCATCCAAAGAGAATGAACCTCAGTAGCAGGAGCTTCCAGGTAAATGCTGTAAATGTGACTCAAGGGCTCCTTTCAATTTGTCTGAAGCAGAGTCAGTCAATCAGCTGCTTGCTTTGCACACCTGGGGGCCTTGGCTACCCTTGTGAGCATCACTGATTTCACCAGAATGAACACATTTTATATTTCTTTTAAAAGACTGGCTTGGAAATCTGGGATGTTCAAGGTGAAGGCAGTTACTTTATTACTTGCTTTCAGCCCTTCATCTGGCTTTGATCATCATCAACTCATTTGTTTCTCACTAATACTGCAATGGGAATAACTTGAAAAGAATGATTCTTCAAACTTGTTTATTGTTCTGATTTAGAGATCAATATTCAGTCTTCTGATTCATTTTCCCCTGCCTCTATCTGTATTATTGACAGATAGCTCCATTCTATCTGCCTCAAATATTTGCTTTCTCTCCTTTTCCAAATCTGCTCTTAGTGTGTCTCTGTTATTTTCCAGTAGATTTACAATTAATTTGATCTTTCCCTTGCACATTTCACACAAAGTCTGTTTAGATGAAGAAGCATAACAGGGTTCAGTTAATACAGAGGGGGAACTTAAGCATTGAAGGTCTAGTTTGTTTTCAGCAGAATACTTTAGAGCATATAATGAAGTTTGATCAGTGTTCTCCTCCCCTCTCTTTTTCTTGTTTTTGGCTCAGCAAGAAGTGGTGATAAATCACAATCAGATTCTTAGTAAATGCCACACTCATGTCAGTATAAATGTGAGAAAAGAACACTTATTCTGTTTCACTCATAGCCATGAAGCAAACCTTGGACTACTTATCTCATTCACATAATGAAGAATAATTGAAGCATTTAGTTTCTTGCTTCTTCCTTACATTGAAAGTCCTCTCCTGTGCTTGTGAAAGTTGGATGGGTATTGGAAAGGATCAAAAATCATGTAGTCTGCAAGGCTTTTTAGAATTCAACAATACTGGAAAATAGGAGTGCACAGCTGTCCTTGTGGGCTGAATCAAGATAAAAATGAAGGAAAAGTAAGAATAAAGAGAAAGAAGGTTTAACAGCATGTTGTCTCACTCTATTTTCTCTGCATTTACATCACTTGAAACATTTAAATGGCATTTCCATGTCTTTCTTTTTTTTAGCCTTTTTCTATAAGGTATAAGTTCTTATAGTTGGTTCTTTTTTTCTTTAAGAAAAAAATCATCTGTGGTTTTGCCTTGGTTGTAGATGAGATTTCAGCCAGCTGTTACAGAATTTGTTATGACAGAAAACATAAAAAGCAATTAAATATGTTCAAGTAATAACAGAAAGTCAGGAAATACTTATCTCATTGACTTCTTGAGGTTTTATTTATAAAAAGTGTATTTTCCATAATGTTTTTTCTCCCAGTACTTAACAGACTTCAGGGTTTCTCTTTTTGGGGAGTTGGTTCTTTTTTGTTCTTCCCTCAAGTTATTAGTAATAGAACTGGGCAGGAATTTTCCAAAAGTTTATTAAAAAAAACCATTTATCTCAGCTTTTAAGTGGGAATGTGCACATTTTGATGAAAGTTTACATTAAAAGCTTTCAAAAGTTTCAGGAAAAATAGTAGAGAGATCAGAATCAGTTAATTGAGAGCACTGTTGAATTTTGAGTTGTGTTTGGGGTCTCCTTTGTGTTTCTTGAAGGAGGATATGAGGTCTCTGTCTCTGAGCTCCTGTTTGGTGTTGATAAACGATGGCGTGGACACAGGAGGGAGCAGGACACAGCCTTTGAGCAGGGCAAGCATCTTGGCTGTGGGGAAAGGAAGAGCAGGGATTAAATCTTTGTCTCTCAGTTGGCAAGAGTTTTCTGTTAGAGACTTGGATTTTCTGGAGCTGCTTTCCTGAAGACTTCAGCAGTTTTGGGTTTCAGTCTCAGATGGAAGAGGAAAGAGTTCTCAACAGATTACTGAATGTGTGACTTACACCTAAGCTTTCAATTTAGTATTTTGTGGTTTGGATTACTGTGTGAATGAAGCACAGTAGGGTTTCTAACAGTAAGCACATGGGACCACTTTTAGTGGAATCCTCTGGTTCTGGATTTAAAAGGGATGGGAGACAAAAAAAAAGGCAAAGGTTAAAGGACAATGCATTTTGCTATTATGTAAATAATTTTCCAGTCATATTTACCTATGACTAATTATAAATTTGTTCCACTTTATCAAATTTTTATAATTAAATATATTAATTCTATTAATCTTTTTGGTAGGAGCAAAAGGTTTACCTGCTTTTGGGGCAGTTCTGGCCAGTGTTGTGGCTGGAACCCTGGACTGGCATCAAGTCTGTTGGTCTCAGGTCTATTTTCCTCACTAGGATAAGGAGCTGAATGTTTTTGGAAGAAATTTAACACCTAATGCCAAGTGCAATAAAAAAGTTAGGTTACTATTAATATTTGTAATTAAGCCAATGATAGAGCTACATGTGAGTTGTGTTCAGTGGCTGTAAAGCTTTGGACAGAATGGGTTAGTAATGGAAAATACCATAAAAACTGAATTGCAGGACCATGTTATGGCCAAAAAACCCTGCTGTTCAGGGCAATTATGTGAGAAAGTGCTGATTAAGGAATTTTTGTCATAGAAATGCCTGTATAAGATAGAAAATTGTCAGTGAAGAGGTTAGTTAAGGCAAACCCAGAGACAGACCAGAGATTTAAACTGTGGGTGTGTTCAAATGCAGTTTTAGCAGCAGTGGGAAAATAATTTCTGATATATGAGCATAATAAAAAATTGTCTGAAATTGTTGCTACATCTTTAGTAGTCAAGCTTGAAGAGGATGGATTGCTTAAAGTTGTGGAACAAAAAAGCTCTGCCTTCCACTATGATTCTAACAAAGTCATACTTCTTGAGTCCTTCAAGCATAAGAAAGTTTGAACAGAAAGTCCCAAAAGGTGTTGATGGAAGATTTAGTGCTGGCTTTGGAGGGGGATGGAAGAAGAGCAGGCAGGAAGCTGTGCCAGCCCTTACCTTGTAACCTGTCACATCCACCCTTTACCAGACCTTCTGAAGTGACAGAGATCTTTGCCTTTGCAGAAAACAGTCACAGTCAATCACATCAAGTGGAACTTAAACTGAAGTACAGTTTATAGATATTTTAAAGCAAGAAAGTAAAATAATGTTTCAAGCTGTTACAGTGGAATGAAAATAGGGAAAATAGACAAATTCAGTAATACTGTCTGCATGATAGGAAGCTGTTGCTGTAATATTGACTTGAGGAAGTTGTTCCACTGTCTCTGAAAGTGTATTTGATTTGCTATAATCTCCTACTATGCTGATGGCATAGGAAAGCTGCATTCACTATACCAAGTTTTGGCCTAGCAAGTGCACCCTGCCAGAAACATACAAACACAGTCTGTGTATCTTTCATATTTACAGTAGAATGTGTTTTCTTTGTCTTTCTCTTGAAGCATGGGAATTTGTGCAAATAGTTTATACTTCTGAGATCAAAATCACAACTAATAGCAATAGTGTATGAACACATTCAATTGCTTTCTCCAGTATAATTTCACTGCCTTTGCAATCACTTTATATTTCTCTTTACCAACAGTGTTGTTCTTGTAGGTCAAAAAGACAAAAAAAAGGCCTTTAAATGTATATTTATAGCTTTTGTCCTACAGTCTCCATGAGGTTTCAATTACCACTCAGAGCAGATTGCATCTGTGGAATCTTTTTGCAAAGACAACATTACAGCCACATGCAGTCACTTGCTAGAGGAGCTTACTAAATAAGGTCATACTTCTCTATTAAGTGATTGTACTGATACCCAGCTATATAAATTAGTGGCATTTTTCGCCCATTAGGGCACTGTGCAGAAGGTGTTACTGGACTTGGTACAGGCTAGAGGCCACTTAGTGTATTGAAACTAAAATACAAGGCATCTGATGCATGTATTTTAATCTTTTATTTAATTACACTACTTTAATCTAAAGACACCTTTCTTTACAGTACTGTGCTGCAGAGGGCTTTTAATGCAATCAAGCAGTTAAGTACTTACTTGTGGTTTGTGAGTTTATTTTAACCTTTTTGATGGTTTTCTTGTTTGTGAATTTTTTCTGGACACGTGTGAGTTAATAATTTGTTTTTGTCTTTTTAGGGACCTCTGTCGCCAGGATAAAGCATGTGAATATTATTTAAGCATAGATGCAGATGTTGTACTGACAAACCCAAAAACTTTAAGAATACTGATAGAACAGAACAGGTATGGTAAATCTTTCATTTTGTAGAATTTCCTGTAAATTGAAAAGATTCTCTGGGGTCTGTCCAGGGAAAATAAGATCCCATTTGTTTTTGCAGAGTTAAAGCCTCTTTGTTTACTTGTGGTATTTCATTGCCATAGTTCATAATGGGCTTGGAGGCCAACAATTCACAAAGCATTTTGTTCCTGTCAGACAGCAATTCCTGATGTGAATTTCAAATGCTCCAGAGTTTCATATTTGCTTATTCAATGTGTCACTTCACAGAAAGATAATTGCTCCACTCGTAACTCGCCATGGGAAGCTTTGGTCCAATTTCTGGGGTGCTTTGAGCCCAGATGGTTATTATGCTCGATCAGAAGATTATGTGGATATTGTCCAAGGGAACAGAGTGTAAGTAACTGTAAGCTAATTGTTAAAGTTAAGGCAACCATTATGGTTATTAGGTTATCAGCAACATATTGTACAAAGATATAAGAATATGGTATTATTCCTGGAGAGCTTAAGTTAGTTCTGTTGTTTTGTATTTTCTATTTCATTGTTTTTTCCCATTCATACCTAGAAAAAAAAGTAGTATTTAATGTGATGAGCTGGTGTTAGTACTGGACACAGTCATTACTGGTACCTGTCTGATGGTATCTGGTTGCTCTAGCAGTGTACAGTACAGAAAAAGGCAGGACAAACAAATAGCAAACCCAAAACTATGTCCCTGGAACCTCAGTCAAAAGGAATGGTTGCTGTATTCATCAAATGACCTTGTCATCTCTTTGGGTCAAATGCTTAATCAATGCAACTGCTGTAAATTCTTTGTGTGTTTCATTCTGTGTGTTATGTCAGGTATATTTAAGGAGCTGTTCAGTAATACTTTTGTCAGGGATAAACTCTTGGGTTTATCCTTCCCCCTAAATGAATGTGATGTTGTTCTACTTTTGGCTGTTCCATATGGTGATGCCTTTTCTTTGCCCTGGAAGAACAAAAAGGTCTGAAACAGACTGCTTGAATAGGACTGGCTTGTTTTCAGTCCTGCTATGCTAAAAGATGTGCTTGTGGCACTGAGAGAGGGGAAATCCACAGAGGGAGCATTTTGAAAGCAATGCTTTTGTGTTGGTGTTGGCCCAGCTCACATAAATACATGACCTGCTGTGGTCCGTGGGTATTTGTGTGAGGAGGTCAGACCAGCTGTGTGAAGTCTCAGAGAAGTCTTTAAACTCATTTAAAAATCTGTTTTGGAGTTACTTTCTCCATCTGGTAGTGTAGAATAATATTATAAGAGAGTTTGACTGATTGCCTTAACTATGGAAATATGAAGTACATGTGTAGTTAAAACTCTATAGAGAATTTGACCTTGCTATATTTTTATAAGAGTATTTCATAAAAATTGAATTACTGCCTACGCCTACATTTGAGATGTCCAGATGTAGTTTTCCAAGTATCTCGGGGACCTTGCAGCTGCTTCTTGCAACCTGCTTAGTCTTGTCAGCAAATACAGAGATGCTGATTTAACACAATAGGCAACAAATTAGTTTTCATTGCTTTAAACTATGTTTGAGTTCTGTTTTTGTTTTCAACAGAGGAGTATGGAATATCCCTTATATGGCTAATATATACCTAATTAAGGGACAAACTCTCAGATCTGAGATGAAAGAAAAGAACTACTTCCTGCGTGATAAGCTGGATCCTGATATGGCTCTCTGCAGGAATGCCAGGGAAATGGTAAGGTGTATCTAGAACAGCTTGCTCTCAAATACACACATTTCTTTGTGTCCTGCTGTACTCATATAGACTGCTTTACTTGATTGATCTTGGATATCATATTTTACTTCTAATTCAAAGTACTGGCCAATTTTTGTGTGATAATACCCTTTAGGTGTATTTCTTTAAATTGTTGAGGATAGAGGTGTTTTAAAGGCCAATGCACCGGTGCACTGACTGCATGGTGGTTTCTAGTTAAATTCCCTGAAAATTTCTCTTGAGGTTGAAATACCTGTCTTGGCACAACCTCAACAGATGAAAGAGGCCTCAAATTCTCTGCTGTGTATGACTTAAAACTTAACAATGCATTTGGAACATTTTTATACACTGTGAAGCTTCTAGCAGACTAAGTTGGAATATTTTACTATTTTTTAAAAGTAGATATATATTTAAACTAAAGATGGGAAGCGTTATATAAAAAGCCTAGGTGATTGAAGAGATGGTAGGAATCTTCTTAGGGAGCTGGGATTACTCATTAATTTGTCCAGATAGATTAAAACTGTATCAAATATGTGTTACTTGCATTAATCTGGAAGTAATGAGAGAACTTATTTGTACTGTAACATTATGAATCTGTAAATCCATATTTCTACTGATATTTACACTAGTTTCAGCACAGAGACAAATAAGACCTAAACCAGACCTATTTCCAGACACTATAGCATTGAAAAATATTTTTGCTGAATTGAACAAGAAAAGTTGGCAAGTATTAATTTTTTTATTCCCTCATAACAAGGCATGATCTCCCCTGTTTGTACTGATTCTTCAGAACATCCCTGCCCAGTCCTGTTGTATTCAAACCTCCTCAGCATCAGTTCTTGCAAACCTGTGCTTTCCATGTGCTCATTCAACTAATCCGACTGGCTCATCAGAAAATTGCTTCTTCTTTTCCTCTTCCTCAGTCTGGGCTGTAGGAGGGTTTAGTACATGCTTGTTTTTGTATTGCAGCAGATAAGAAGGGGCTGGTGGAAACAGCTTTGACATGTGTATGGAGAGCTTTGCTTGGAGATGCATGTTGTCTGTGAAGGCATATCAGCTTTTCATCAAGGGCTGCTATTTCCCTGATGTAACTGTGGAAACCTAAAGATAGCTGGAAAAAAGAGAGATTGTGGCAGAAAACTGATGTGATGATTCTCCTTCATTTTAGACTTTACAAAGGGAAAAAGACTCCCCTTCTTCGGAAACATTCCATATGCTCAGAGCCCCAAAGGTGTTGCTTTATTTTTTTTTATTCTTACATGCAGTATCATTCTACCACAGGAAGATACTTCTCCTCTGTCCACTTCCTCTGATGAAATACTGCTCTAGCTTTCTCTTCAGTCTTCTAAGGCTCAGGATTTTGCCAGGGACAGGTTTTTCATGCCCAGCTCAAAGCATCTCAGAAAGGCTCTTTGTTTCCTCAGGGTGGTTTCTCAGTGCTTTTGAGTTCAAGGTGTGCTGACACTGTGCTTCTGGAGCTAAAATGGAAGGAGCAGCTCTAGGAAAGAGTAAAGCTCACATCACTGGTAGCGCTGCCAGGCCCCCCCAGTGACCACATTGTCACTTTAAGCTGTTTTTCTTGACCCAGGCCCTCCTTATTCTCCCTGCTGCAGATATTTTATGATTTGGTAAGCACCCAGAACTGGGCATGTTTAACATAATCATTATCTTTCTAACAGTTTAACTCTTTTTCAGACAAAAACATAGACAGAAGTACCAAAGTACCCAAATGGTAATGTCTTCATCTGCTACAAATCCAAAAGTCACAAACATTTCAGAAATAAAGTTTTAGTCTGAAAAAACTCAAACTAAAGAAATCCCATAGAATCTAAGTTTCTTTTTAAAAATACTATTTTCTGCTACTACTTCTAATCAAGAGAGTTCTCTTAATACCTTCTGTTAATAGCTTGATAATAAAGCTGTACCTTACCACACTTGATATCTTGCACATAATTACATGAACAGACTTCAGAGTGCTCAGCTGTTTTGGATGCTGATCTGAATATTCTTGTGTGCTGTATTTGCCAATATATTTTTATTTCAGGCCGATTCACCAGATGGATCATGTAGTGAAGACTCTGAAATAAGTTTCTTGTTCTGACTTTTGTGAGCCCTTTGATTGTTAGCTCATTCTTTCAGATTTGAATTTGGAACTAAACCCTAGATGTTGGTTTTCTTCTGTGTGAGCATTTTCAGTTTGAGATCAGATGCATTCAGTGTACCTGCTTAGGTTTTCTGGGAAACAAATCAACCAATCACTCCTCTGCTTTTTCCTTTCTATAACTCTATATATGTTCTCAACAATATATATTTTGGTTTAATATGTTTAGAAAATAAATGCAGGCAAATGCTTGTGAAAAAGTTATGTTGGTGATTAGAGTCAACCATCTGAAAATTAAGATGCTCAATTAACAGCACCTTTATAATATATGTGTACAAATGTGATTATGTTTTATGAGAGTGCAGTCATGAACAGACCTTTTAAAACTTTGCTAAGATGGACAGTTTTGCTAATGGTGCTTTCTTTGCCTGGTATAGGGTGTTTTCATGTACATTACCAACAGACATGAGTTTGGAAGACTTCTTTCTACAGCCAATTACAACACCTCCCACTACAACAATGACCTCTGGCAGATATTTGAGAATCCTGTGGTATGCATCTAATTATTGATGAAAGTTATTTTCTTTTTGAAAAGTGTAAATTTATATAATATAAAGGACTTGAAATTTAAGAACTTCACATGGAGAACATTTGTTTACTGTGTGATAAATATTGATTATGTGCTAAAAGGTGTTCTCACCCATCTAAGCAAATGATAATATATCATATCAGCAAGCCAGCTGATGATGACCAGAGTATGTAGTTGGAGATATGGCCCTGAGCTAGCAGGTTTCATGATTTTTAACATGATGAGAAACAGTTTGTTTACGAGAATAAGAAATTTCCAGTTTTGGAATGTTCCCAGTGCTTTCAGTAGAGCAAATGAATAGAATATAAATAATTTTTTATCACATATAAATATCTTTGGTCTATTATGTTTTTAAATCATGTTTTTTTAGGACTGGAAGGAAACTTATATAAATCCAAACTACTCAAAAATCTTCACTGATAACATAGTAGAACAGGTGAGTATAAGCTGTTTTTAAAAATTTGTGGGACTGACTGATAATAAATTGGCATGAAGTAACTATTTCCATGCAAATGCTGTTTTGATCTGTGACTAAACAGATTTTTTGCTGTTTTGGAACAGAACTGAATTTTTGCCATTTGATATAGGCTGCCTGCTTTCATGCAACTGATCCAGACAGAGCACTTGCATTGGCTGATCAGTTGTGACAACTAGGGACAGTGATTTAATGAATTTTGCCTCTATATAAACCTGGGATAAATTGTTTGTGTTTAAAGCAGTGTTAAGTTTTAAGGTGTTTCCCATATTCACCTGTAATGTCGAAGACCAGGGTTGTTCTTTAGAGCCCTAAGGCACAGCTGTGGGGGCATTGACACATTCTTTGTGCTGGGTCAGGGCTTAGAATGTAGCTCATAGTTTTTGCTTTTGTGAGGATGTGCTCAGGATCAAGTTTTAATTTTTTTTTTTTTTTTTTTTTGTAGCCATGTCCAGATGTGTTTTGGTTTCCCATATTTTCTGACACTGCCTGTGATGAATTAGTGGAAGAAATGGAACATTTTGGGCAGTGGTCTGGTGGAAAACACCAAGTAAGTGTCAGCCCATATATGGATAATCTTAATGGGAGATTGTAGCTGCTTTTACAATAGTAAGTCACAGTGTGCTGCAACAAACAAACATTCCAACAATTGCCAGTGACCTGAAACATCTGCTTTGTGGTATAAAGTGCTTAGTTTAGTCTACCATGTACCTGCTGCTTCAGTAGCCTTAGAGACATTCTGCAATTAATGTTGTGGTGTGCTGACCCTGGCTGGATGCCAGGTACCCACCAAAGTCACTCTGTCATTGCCCTCCTCAGCTGGACAGGGGAGGCAAAGTATAAAAAAGGGTTTATGAGCTGAGAGACAAGGACAGGGAGAAATCATTCAATTGCCATCACAGGTCACAACTGTAGTGCAAGTAGGAGCCTGTGGAAAGAATTTTAATGTGCTTTTATCTTCAAATCATTTCAACGCTTACTACCCTGTAGTCTCTTGATCTGATAGAATTTCAGTTGCATCTGCAGCTCAGTAAATAAGAGTTCTTATCCAAAGAAGCCCTCTTATTTACAGGCAACACATCCAAATATTGACTTATACTTTAAAAACTTCCAATTTTTGGTCACTGGTATCTTGGCACACTTTTTTCCTTGACAGTTAGCTGTGAAATTGCTGTACAGAAAGCTCACAGATGCCTCTTGAAGCATTGCTTTGTTGCAGTTCTGTGATTCTGCAGATTTCAGATAAATACTTGCTGAAATGTCAGAAACCTTCCATGTTCCTGTTTCCAAGCTGTTTGTGGTGTTTTCTTTAGGACAGCCGCATTTCTGGAGGTTATGAAAATGTCCCCACCGATGACATTCATATGAAGCAAATAGGACTGGACAATGAATGGCTGCATTTCATACGAGAGTTCATTGCCCCAGTGACACTAAAAGTCTTTGCTGGCTATTATACCAAGGTATGGATTCAAAGATCTTGCAAATAATTACTCCATGGTGTGACTCCATGTAAATTTAAGAGCTTTATTGAATATCTCCTTTTTTGTTTGGTTGGGGAGTTTATATATGACATAGCAGTAGTTAAAGATGAATGTTGTTGATTTTTTATTTTAGCTATAATCCCAAGAATGCTGTGTATGACTTGGCAGTTCACAGCTTGAAGTCTGTAAATTTTGTTGCAGGGCTATGCTCTATTGAACTTTGTTGTAAAATACAGCCCTGACAGACAACGATCACTCAGACCTCACCATGACTCCTCTACATTCACAATCAACATTGCCCTCAACAAAGTAGGAGAGGACTTTCAAGTAAGTTACTGACTTTAAAAATGTTGTCCTTTGAGTATCTAATATTATTTTTAAGCTAGAGCCCAAACACATATACTTAGAAACCCAGCTGAGAAGGAAAATGTGCACATCACAAATTGAGATACATTATGCCTTGTGGTTTTTTGACAAGTACTAAACTTGCTCAATTCCAGGATCCAGAACTGTTGATGTAGTCAGGCTGAACTGATCAAACTGGTTTCAAATGGTGTGAGAGAAGAGGTTTGAAGTAAAGCTTTGGAGACGTTAGTCATTTTATTTTTAACATTTCTGAAATGCTTCATCCCTGTACAGCAAAAAACAATTTTTCAAGAGTTTAAATAGTGCCAAGCTGTCCCAAGTGCCTTCTTTTCTGTTTTTCTAGTTTTTTAATGATTCTTTTTTAAATCAGCCACAAAATGAAAGTTTTTAACTCCTGTATCTGTTTAGGTTTTTCTGAGCTAATTTTCTAGTCTGATATTGATTGAAATAAAACAATCCCCAGAGTATGGAGCTAGGCAGGGCAGTGGCAGCAATATCCAACTTTTACTTATAGAGAAATTTAACTTGTTGTGTTTATAAGGCTGTATCATTCACAGTCCTTAACACCAATAAATCTGCTTGCCACACTTAACTGTTTTAGAAAGGACAACTTCAGATTGAAAGCATCAGCCACATGAATTCATTTAAGATTTGTTTAAATGCTGTCCTGAACAGAGGTGCAGTCCTGAAACAGGACCTGTGAACATGATTTGCTTCTTTCTGGTAGAATCTGCAGTAAAGTTATTGAAAGTTATTGCTGCTTGAATGAGTTGTTTTCCAGTGAAGGCCAAAGCAAGACAAGGGGAAATCTGACTGCAAATGCTTTTCTGCTAATTAATGTTCTAAAGGTGGTGTCATGTAAACAACTTGCTAAGGCATGGTAAAAGAAAAAAACCCAGCCTATTAATAGTAGCAAATTATTTGAAGTGATGGATGTCTAAAAAGGAATTTATTAAAACAGAAGATAAATGTTTGGGGTTTTATTGTGTTTGTGTTTTACCACAGGGAGGTGGATGTAAATTTCTTAGGTACAACTGCTCCATTGAGTCTCCCAGGAAAGGATGGAGCTTCATGCACCCAGGAAGACTTACGCATTTACATGAAGGACTTCCTATCTTGAATGGCACAAGATACATTGCAGTATCATTTATTGACCCTTAATTTTATTTTTTTTTGTCCTCTTCAACAGCAGTGTTCTTTACATAAACATTTATTTATAGATCTCTGGAAGATGGTGATAAAAGAAACTTTAAGTTAATGTTCCTACACAGCAAAGGTACTTTGGGCTAAAAGGAGGAAAAAACAGAAAATATTCTAATATTATTGAAGATTTCTTGATATCTGCTCTGAGCCTTGAGTCCCAAAGTAGACATGTCCTACTTGTTTTTCCATTCTGCTGTCCTAAAGAGTGGGTGAGGAGAGAAAATGGAAAAGCACAGTGAACCCATTTCTTCGTTGAAAAAAACCCAAAACCCAAGGAATGTTAAATACAAAATCATCGGAAAAATTGATTGTGGTTTTCATTCAGTAAAGTGACACAACTAAAGTTTGTGTGGTCTGTATATTTGGTACCAGCCAATGAAAGAAAAATCACAGCATAAAAACAAAATCAAATCAATCTTGTTTACAGTTGTTTCTGGTAAGCAATAATTCCATATGCTGATTTGTTCCGAAGGAAAATGTCTCCATAGCCTGTTCTCTTAATTCATTGTCAATACTGAAGTGTACACCTTTAGAATAAAAAAAAATAAATTAATTGCAGACATGGAACAAGGATTAAATCCTTTATCTAAAGAGAAAATGTTTTATCATTTGTTCTAAGAACTTATCCTGTTGAAAGCTTACTTTTCTTCAGCAAGTGACCTTTGTCTAAAGTGAGTTATTTTTCTAAATGTGTAGTTGCACCCAATTGATACTGGAAATTTGATGCTTATTTTCAGAACGCTGGTAAATTTTAATAGGATGTTTTATAGGGACAGTTTTCTACTCTTACTTGAATTTTGTATCAGGAAAATGAAATGGTGGCAGTCTCTCTTTAAAGCTAAGGGTCTTAACTTGACATTTATTTTAAAGAAATTGGTTTAAAATATTCCTACTGTATCTACTGTTTGTAATTTAAAGAAACTTGAAGCTAACTGTCTCAACGTCTACCGTGCCAAAATGCACGACGTGTTGGAAAACCTTGTGAAAAATAAAGGGTAATTTTAAATTAATGGAGCAGCTGTTACTTGACTGTATCAGGTAGTTTCTTTGCATTTGCCACTGTTTTTAAAGTAACTAGATTTACTGACAAATATTTTCTAATGATCTATAGGTGGGAGATGGAAGTGTCAGGATGGGAGTGGGTGGGTTGTTTGCTACTGAAATTATTTCAGGTAGTGCCTGTGTACCAAGCCTGGAATTGCACTTTCAGAACAACCCCAGCAGGAATGATGGTTCTTGGTTTTGTTTTCATATAGAGGCTATCTGATGATTTAAACAGTACTTCTCTTTTTAACTGTGTATCTTTGAAGAAGCTTTATATCACATTTTCTTAACAGGAACTTTATTTGCAGCTGACAGGATTAGGAGAGAGTTTCAAAGATTTTTCTTTTACTGAAAATAACCAAATCTGCTTATTTCCCTGTTCTGCACTTTTGAGGAGTGAGTTGTAGCCGTATTTAAAGTTATGCTGAAGCAAATACATCAAAGTGAGTTAATTTCAATGTATTAAAATGGGCTGGCTTGAAAAGGAATGGCTTTTGACTGGAAGTTTTTAGCTTTCTTTTAATTTCTCTTTACACTGTCAACTTTTCTCCTTTTCAGGCTAATATTTGGGGATTGATGTCCCTCAACATTGTTTCCAGGCATGGAACAGCTGTCTAAGAGTCTCTTTACTGCCTGTGCTTAGACAAACCTTACAGATAAGAAAATCTTCTTGCCTTCAAAATGAAAGCAACCTTTGTTAATCATCTTGTTCAGAGCATTTGCCTGTGGTCTCTTAGGCTTACTGAAAACAGAATAATATTTTTTACCATTGGATCAGCTAACAGATAGTTTATTGTTCTGAGGAGATTTGTTGTAAAAAAAAAAAATCACAAAAATACAATCGTGTAATGCAGGGGAGATTTGCAGAATTCCCTTCCTTCCCAGCTTGTATTTTAGTTATGTATTCTGTAATTTTCAGCATATTTCTTTTTTTTAGTGTGTATTTTGCCCTCAAGAAAACTCTGAGGACTTTATTTACTGTAAAAGTTTTGTGTTGGCAAGTCTCAGTTCGCTCTGTCCCATAGTGACACGTAACACTGGGTTTACTGTGCTGCACGTTTTTTGGAAGGGAAAGTGTGTTTGCCATGTTTAGTTACTAAGGTTCTCTCTTATTTCTTCTTTCAATAAAGTATTTGCAAAGGGTGGCAGGTGAGTTTCAGGTGGGCAGCAACAGGTATGGAAGTGCTCTCATTAACTTCTTAGGAACTGACACATGCCAGGAAAAGAAACTTTTTCTGAGCAGTTCACCTGAATTAGTTATGAAAGCTTTTGAATGTGAGGGTGAACTCACACAGACTAAACAGAAGTGAAAGAAGTGAAAATTGCATATTTCATTACTTTTAAAAGCACTTAGCCCCTTGTGTCTCTTTAACACAGTTTGTTTTGGGGCACAGAGGATACGAGCATCACGAGGAAAGCAGCAACCTAAATTCCAGCAGTTGATGAGAAACCTCAGGAGTACAGGGACATCAGGGTGCTCTGCAACACATGAGGCATTTGTAAAGTATTTTGTTGGTTCTGCTTTTGTCTGGCTTTACTTTTCACTGTTAAATACACGGGGAGGCTGTGGTGTGGGTAAGAAAGCAGTGTATAGGCAAGAGATTTCTGATGTTTCCTTTTGATTAAAAATACTGAGTATAGCTTGGTTTTATTTCATATTTGTGAACGATTTCAGCTCTACTCCTAAGAAATGCTCAGTGGTTTTGGTTGTATTTAACACATTTAATCTTCTTTAACATCACTGTTCAACAAGTAATCCCAATATCTATTTGTCAGTTCATTTTTTTTTCCCCAAAGGATTACTGTTTCATGCTTACTGTGAGTGAGTAGGAGTATGACAAACCCCAAAAGAATATAGATTTTTTTTCAGTGAGGCAATAATAATGAAATCTATTTGAGTGTGCCTGTTTCTTTATAATGACTTTTCCCCCACATCTGCTGCTTTCATGGACTAAATGCTAATTCGATGCAGAGCTTCCACAGCAGCTTCTCTTCTGCAGCAGATAGAGATATTAAAGAGACAGAAAAGTCTAGAAAGGACCCTTGTACTTCTTTCCTCCCATGTACATATAACCAGTTTTGCTTTTGTTTTTCTGTTTGAGAGAACTGGTTCAGATTTTTCTCTTCAGCTACTGCAATGAGCTTTTTGAAGAGCTCATTAGACTTATTTCTGATATGGTCTTCAGGGATTCAGTTCTGGAATGAGTAAGTATTTTTTTGAGTCTTTGCCTCCCTGAATCCTCACTTTCTTGCATGGCAGAGTAGGCTGCTCTGCTATTTTTGTGAGTGAAAGGGAAGGCAATACCTGTCTTAGCAGCCCCTGTGACTGAGGTGTCAAAAATTTACTTGACTATTGCATTCTTAACAATGGGTTTATTTTGATTCCACAGCAGAGTATGAATTGGAGGGCAGAGCTTTCACAAAATACATTTGTAGAATTGATACTGGTAGTTCTTAGAGATGAGATTTGCACCAGTATTAACTGTAGAGTTGAAAGAATAAGTAATTAATTTGTGACTGCCAGGATTTTGTTGTACCTAGGTGGTGGAAGTGCCACTTAAATGGCTTTCCAATGTGGTTTCCCAAATACTTTCTGCATCTCAATGCAAGAAGTTAAGAAGTTACTTGGAATCTAATAAAGCAGATAGTCTTCCTCGACTGTACTGAAGAACCTTAGTTCAAACCTTAATTACAAGTGGAAAGAGAAGCTTTTAAACTTCAGTGAAATATTTGCCATCTTGCCATCTTTTATTTTCTTTTATTTTTCCTTACCTGTGTGTAATTTTCCTCCTATTTGACCTATGGGTCAAATCTGTATAAGTGCATCCCACTTACAGGGTGGGGGCTGCCTTCTGTTGTATTTCAGGGCTAGGGGGAAGGCAGAATGAGGAAGGGATGGGTGAAAGTTCAGAATTCACCCCACCCAATTGCTTCCTTCTGCAGCTGTTTGCACAGAGCTGTGTTCCTACAGCACCTCAATCCTAAACTCACAGGAGGAGGTCTGAGAAGCAGTTGATATCCTGGTGTGATGCTAAGGCTGTTAAATGCAGGATCATCTTTTTCTCTTGGTAATTTATTGCTTCTGGAAAGTGAGTTTTCTGGATTAAGCTTTACTTCAGAAAAGCTGTTTTGGCTGTGTTAAAGCAATGCCCCTCAGGATTATTTTGCATGAGGATCAAATTGTAAGATCAGCTCCCTGATAAAATCATATTAGTCTTAAGTCATTTAATGGAGTATGGCAACAGTTCAAAAGTAGGATTTCAGTCAGCATGATTACAGTCTGTATTGGCATCAATGCAGCTGCAGAAGTAGCAAAGCTGAGAGCCTGGCCACTGAGGAGGGTATTGGCCTGGAGTGATGCTGTGCTGCTTAGGCAGTGGACAAAACTGTGCTTTCTTAGAAAAACCTGCTTGTGTTTTGGGTCCTGAATATTGATCCCTTTGCAGTTCCCTGCTCCACTTCTGGTTTATGGTTGTTGAATGTCTGAGTGTCTGAGGTTGGCAAGGGAGCTGTGTAGTCATATAGCAACAGACTTAGGCACTGGTCTTCTGGCCTCAAACCAGAGTTCTCCTGTTTCCCAGAATTTTGCTTAGTTGTGAATGGAGTTGCCCAACTACGAGTGACTCTGCACCATTTTGTTTCTGTACTCTGTTGAGAGAGGGGAACAGAGAGAGGAGAAAGGGGAGCAGAACAAATTTATTGTAAGCTACTTCCTGGCTCCAATATCTGTGGTGTAGACAGGGCATTAAAGTGTTGCATTTTCACAGCCTGATTTGGAATGATGATTAGTGTGGGCAGTAATGGAAGCCCATGAGATGGTTTGCCATATTTAATACTGTAAAACATCAGGACCTACCCTTCAGGGTGGGCTTTACTAACACTTCAGGCTTTAAGCTTTCTCAGACATGGGTTACTGATCTCTTGCAATGTACAGCCACTCACTGGCAGTGTGTGAAGAGGAAGTTTGCAGCCTTGCTGTTTTCCACTTCTCTGTGTCTCTAGCAATGGGACCAGCAGAACAACTGCTCAGGTCTTTGTTCCTTAAATCAAATTGCTGACTGATAACAGTTCCCTCTTGTGTAAGGGGAAGGTGTATTGAACTTGTGATGTTAATATTTGAACAACAGGTCTTTCTTCACCTCTTGGATGGGGAGCTGGAGTTGGTGAGGGTACCAGAGAGAGTGAGCTGCATCCTGCTCTGGTCCCACAGTGAGCACACTAATCACAGAGAATGCAGAGGGTTTGCTGCTAGAGTTTGATCCAACTTAGTTGCCCCCAGGATGTGTATAAAGAGCTTAGAGAAAATGGAGTCTGCTTTGTAAGGATTAACTCCTCTGATGTTTTAGCTCCTAAATTCTATCAAGTCTCTGAGCTCATGAGATAGGAAGATTTGGGGGGTAAACTTGCTTTTTACTCAGAGGCTTCCAACACAGGCATGGTGCAACTAAGGCATTTCTGTGAGAAGTGCCTTCTAAAGGAAGGTACTCCAGCATGAAGTAAACAGAATGCATAAGAAGTTGGGGCAGAAGGTATTAAGTATAAGCTACTAGAAGCTAGTTTTGTCTTTGGCAGTGCTGGAAGAATGTACGAGGTGGGCGGGTACACAGTGCGACAATGAACTTCTGACACAGCTAAATTTAGAGACTCATCATATCTGAATCACTTTTGTACACTGTGATTCACCCAGGGAGCTATTTCAAGCATTTGGTCATTGTTTAAAACACGTACCACGTAAAGTAGGATGGGTCCTGGTACATAAAATAGTGGTTTGCCTTAGAATTTCTGGATCCAGCTGTCTCAGTCTTGTCTTTGCTGTGCTGTCAGGAATTATAAGCTGGAGATTTTGATAGTGTTACTTGAAAAGAGAGGAAATTCTCAGTTCTTATACTTCAGCCACATGTGTTAATCTGCATGAGAGCATTTTGGCCACATGTGCTATGAACTCTTAGTTCTCTTAGAGTCATTCCCTGTGTCCCCATCACCCCCATCACTCTGGCATACCATGCACGTCTCTCCATCGAAACCATGCCCCCTTCATGTCTCGTGTGTTTGCCAGATGTCAGCTTTCCAGGGACAAAAAATAAGCATGGGTGGCCGATGGCTTCTGCATGAATGGAGGCAGGAGCTAGGAAGACAGAGACAAGGGATCTTTATTCTAAAGTGTTCTTGAAATGTAAATTTTTAAACTGCTTTTTCTGTGGTAATGAAAGATGCCTCAGGATCAGAAGTAAGGAGCTATTATATATCAGAGGTATAACTGAGCTATGCTCTGTAAAAAAGTACAGATGAGGTTTCCTGATTTTTTCTAGCAGGGTATGCAGCCAGTGGGATGAGATAGTATGTCTCTATGTGAGGGCTCCAGGCAAGAGCAGTTTCTTGGGTCCCACAGGCAAATCCTTCACCCTGAGCAGTGGCACTGCTCGTGGCAGTTGGAGCAGGTGACCAGTGCCACGTTTCACTGCTGTGGTCAGTACGTGGGGAGGGCTTTTTAGTCTTCATCTCATTATCCATCAGTGTATGTGTAGGAACACAGACCCATGCTTGTTTTTTTTTCTATAGCCTGGTTGTATCTTGGCTTTGTTATGCAAATGGATTTTTTTTTCATTGTGCAGCTTATACTGAAAAAAATTATCCCATTCTTCTGAAAATTAGAGTGCAGGGAAGAGTACACAGGCAGGGCTTAATTTTTCTCTAAATAGTACTGAAAGAAAGGGCATATGAATATGAGCTTTGTGTAAGTTAATTGATCCATATTAGTTGTTGAAATAGCAAAATTAGGAAAAATGAGATGTTCTTTAGCTTGAATATAAATGTATGGGAAATGCTCTGTGTTTTCCATCATTAGCTAGACATAATCTACCTGAAGTTACACAAACAGGAAAGGCTGAATGGACATGCCAGTATGTTTCCAAAACAGCTGTGCAGGTGTTCTTGAAATGTTTTTTTGAGCAAATAAATGGATCTGTTCTTGGCAAGCTGTTCCCATTTTTATTTACTTTTAGTCTGAAGGGAACAAAAGCACATTAATGTACTGCTATAGCAGCATTTAAATGCTGGGAATCAGAAGCTCAAAAAATAAATAGAGATTATATTGAAGAGGAGAGAAAAATTTTGCAGCCATTAAGAAAACAAAAATATTCCCTACATGGAGTATTTTGTGACCAGAACCCTGAGGTGGCGCTTGAGGAATGTCATCAAAATACCACAGCCCAAAGAACAATTTTGTTTCTTAGTACAATTTTATCTTTATTTTAAAAAAGCTTCTAGTTGCAGACTTTATTCCTGGAGGGCCTTTTCTTTGTGTACAATCAAAATGAGAGATGCCATTAAAACATCTGTATTGAGAAATAAAGCCAAACTACCACCCTCCTCAAGGTTCCTTTGCTGAGATGCCCCCACGTGTGGTACTCCATGTAGCTGTAATACCTACCCAGCCCCATGCTTGGCATTAAAATTCCATAGCAAGTTCTGCTAAGCCAGCAGGCAAAAAGTAGTCAAGTATAGGGACAGGTGTATTTTTGACAGATTTCATGCAGAACTGACACTGATTGCATTTGTGAGTCCAGGTTGTGATGTAAGGATTAATTTCAGCTAGAACAAGCTTTTGCACACAGCTTCAGCGTGTCCTCTGCTTGTGGGTACCTGAGAGCTGGTAAGAAGTTTGCAAAACACTTTGGCCTAAAGTGCTAATTTATCTATTTCCTGCAAATCAGGAGGTGTAATTTGATAGTGAGGCCACAGAGGCTGAGGGTTGAGAGAGCACACAGGTGCACAATTCTGGTCTCTTGGACAAGCTTCACAGTTAGGAATAAGGCAAGAGTTGAATGATAGGATGCCCATCTCAAAGGATTACGAATTTTCACCTGGCCCTTACAGCTGGGAATTAAAGACACTCTTTCCCTGAGGATGGGAGCAACTGAAGTTCTCTGTCTGGGTAGTTTTGAAATCCAACCAGAGCTCTTTCTGTTGTTTTTCTTGTGCCTCTGTGGGAGCAGAATGGCAGCTGTGGAGTAGCCCCAGGGCTTGATGGGTGTCCAAGCAGAGCACTGGGACAGAGCAAAGCCTCTGGAAGAGGGCAGGCTGATACCACACTCTGTGTTTTTTCCATGGCACTGATCAGGGCTGGTTTTCTACGCTCTTTTTATTTGCTTGGTTGTTTGTTTCTTGTTTTCAGTTGAGAAATGAAGGGAGATAATGCAGTTTTTGAACAATGTAAATCACTAGAACTATGGAAATGAGAAGTGAACACTTAAATTTCTTTCAGAGAAATAGTAAAAATACATAATCTGAGTGGTTAAATATAAAGAAACTCTGGTTGACAAAGTGTAGAAGATCTGCAGTAGGCAAATCTTATTCTTTTTGCTGAGAATGCCCTTACAGAGTTATTTGATTTCTGCTGATAATCAAGTAAAATATGCACAAAGTAAAACTGCAGCTCCTTGCTAACACAAAAGGAATTGGTCTCATAAGGCTGAAAAATATATTTTTGCTTCACACAAAACTTCAGACAAGGGCACTCTTGTATTTATTATAAGTAACTCGTATATAGATTCTGCTTCTGTATAGTTCTTTTATAAATATTCCCATCTGCTTTTGCCCTTTTGTTTTTAACATGCTTATCTCCCAGCTGAAGGTTTTATGTGCAGCATGCTGTATTGTAGTGCTGCTTCTTTACTTCAAAAGCAAGTCAAGGAAGCTCTGTTGGACTGAATCTCTTCCACAGAAAATCTGCTCATGATAAAAACTTACAGTAAACTTTACTAGATTTTTATCTTTTCTCTTTTAAATGTCTGGGAAGTGATGAGTGTTTGTTGCTAATGATAAGAATGTTTTCCTTTCACTACTGAAGCTTGCAAATTTAAAAACAAAAAAACAAAAAACAACCTACTAAAAAAAACTGATTTGGTATTCAGTTTCATTTTAAGAGGAAAGAAATAAGTTTTGGTGTTTGGGTTTTTTTGGGTTTCTTTTTGTTTGTTGGGATTTTTTTCTTTAATAATGGAACCAAGTAGATGTATATGAAGGAAAGTTATACATCTTGATCTATAGGAAATGAGTTTAGAAAAAGTGCAAGGCAGTAGAATTGAGTGAGCAATTGACAACATTGCATATCATGGTCTATCCTTCATGCAAAAAATAGCATTAAGTGTCTTATTTCAATCCACTTGCCAAGCTGTAATGGAGAGTGAAATATATTGATCATGTCAGCAGTTAACAGATCTTCTGTTGTCTTTCATTTTCTGTTCTAAGGGGCTGAATTCCCAGTAGGCATCTCTGCTGTCATTTCTCGCATTTGGCCAGCGGAAACAATAAGAATTATTTATAAGGCCACTAACTGGAACTCTTACATTCCCCCACTCCAACTTGAGTTTACTTTTTGTTTCCTTGCCAACAGCTGTTAGATAAATTTAATTCATTATTTTTTGACTTCACTGTGTTGCCTTCTGTGTGTGTTGCTTGGTGCAATGTCTCGTGGTACAAGCAGAGCACTAAGACATGCCATTTCTCCATCCCTTGTGCCAGCTCCTTTCTTGAATCCAGTATTTTCCTAAATGCCTGTGGTCCACTGGTAAAGTGATTACAGAGATGCCTGCAGTCCTTCCTCACTGTTTTATGAAACATTTCATGGCTTCTCTTGGATTCCTGGAAGTTGGTTGTAGATACAGAGCTTCTTTCTGTGTTCCCACCTGGCTTGAGTTCAGCATGTTGATAGCCCTCTGTAGAAAGGGAACCATAATAAAGAGAATATTCTTCCTTTTCATCTAGCTTTACAACTGCCTAAGCTTTGAATTATGAATGTTTTTCTTTGTAATAGAGTGGTGTGGGAAAGGAGAAAACAGTCCAAGAGCATTGCCAATGCCATTGGCAATAAAAATTCTACTTAAATGTGAAGTATGGTTTCTTCATGGTATGCTTCTCCAGGCTCCAGTTCCTCTCCCTCCATCCCTCCTTTAGCTCGGAAATAAATATATTCAAACCAAATACCAAAATAAAACTTTCCTTTCCTTTTTAGACTACCAGTACGTTCAGGACCGTCCAAACACTTGCATAGATAGTGGACTAACAGCTTTGCACAGTGTCAGTTTTGTATTTATTTATTATTCAGGAAGTTATTTGAAGGTGTGTAAAAACTCTTTGAACTGAACTGCTGCCCTCTACAAGCTGGAGTGCATTATGTTTTGGTTAAACAATAGCACATGAAGCTCAAAGAAGGCCCTCTGAATATTTAGTGGTGCTTTCTTATATTCAGGAGAAGTTGGGGCAGAAAGCTACTAGAATTCTGAAATTCACTAACCTCAAACCAAAAATAATAACAGCATGAAAAAAGGCTTATAATTTGGGACTGAGTTTTGGATGGTCCTACAATAGCCTCCTGTCTGCTATGCCTCTGGTCATTTATTCTGCTATCTTGGGTATGTATTGCATAAATATACACGAGAATAGGATTTAATTTATTTGGTGGCTACTTAAGGCTGCTCACAAGAATAATCTTTAAAACTCTGATAAATAGAGACTAAACAACTATAATTTTGAAACAATTAAAATAGCACAATGTATGAACAATAAAATAGTGAGATCTGTTTTGGGGCCATGCCTGCAAAATGCTGAATTTCTGCGCATTAAGCTTCTTCTTGGAAATGACCTTTCTCAATTTCATTTCATGATATGTGTGTTCTATAAACTTTCTTCTGTAATTTGCTGGGGAGGTCAAGCTATTTAACCTAGTTAATAAAAGTATGAGCAAACAGACTATGGAAGGAAAAAAAGGCTTTGTCTTATCTATGTACTTTTTCTCTGGTAAGTAGAAGTTGTAGATAAAGCAGTGCTTTTATACTCTGCTATCCTGCAGCCAAAATTGAATTTTACAAATGCTTGTTAAAACCAGGAGGGAGTCTGGATAATAGAAATTAGGACAGAAATAAAAGCTGCAAAAGTACTTCAACATAATACTTAAGGTACAGTTATAGGCTTCAAGTCAAGTAATATGGCCATATTTGGACAGTGTGCATTTGTCCACATGTACCTAAAAATGTCATGAATAATACTTGCATGCCCACATTTTTAGGTAGAATTTGCAATTTACAACCTGGGAGAGGATGAAATAGCGTCTGGTAACAGAGCAGCACTCTCACAGCCCTTCATCTAAGTGCGTCAGAGTATTTGATGGGAAAACTGTGGCTCAGAAGAACTGATTTGTTCATTCCATTTGGCAGCAAATCTGGGAAGAGGCTGCAGAGTCTCAGATTCCAGCCTTGGCCGTGGCCCTGGCTGAGTGACTCAGTTGCCAGGCGAGTGTCCGCGACTCCCGCGAGCGCTTCCCGGCAGCCGGGGCTGGGGGCAGGAGGGGGCTCTGAGCAGGGATGGCCACCAGAACCAGACACTGCCCTCTGCCAGTTCCCTGGGCAGAGCAGGGGTGGAAAGACAAAACTTTCCCAACAAGCTGATGTTTGGTGCAGGATCTCTTCCCTGGTCCCATTCCGTTACTTTCTAAAAATGTCTCCTGGTATGAGCCCAAAATCTGCCGGACTGCGGGAGCCAAGGGCAGTGCCAGCCAGTGCAGTGCTGCAGGAGCATCTCTCCCCTTCCCTCGTCAGCAGAGAGGCCTCCTGCTCCCTGCTCTGTGCTCAGTCTCTCCTGTACCTGTTTTACATTCCAATGAAATGCTACCTCTGACTCTCATGCTGTTGTAAATTTGAATGTTAATATATAGAGGTTGTGTTAATACATGATGAGGCTGATAACATGGTTAATTTTTTCCTTGATGTTGGTTGAATGTGCCATTTCCATGTGGTGTACATGGTAAGTATGAAGTTACCTGGAGAGGTGTGACCCCTTTTCCAAGCCTTTCTGCTAATTATTTAGATAAGAGGAAATAACTTACCTCCCAGAAGTAAAATGTCATCATGTTTCTTTGAAATTATTTACTGTTCCAGATACTGAAACTCTAATTTTATTTTATTCTTCAGTCCTTTCCAAAACACTGTCAAGTGTAACCACTGACATATATGTTTAGTTGTATGTTTTCAAAGCCAGGTCAGAAAAAATAATATAGATATTAAAACTATATTCTAAAAAAAATTATTTGCACAGAACCATTTCTGCAAGTTTCCTTACAAGAATAGAGCCATTTTTATCAGCTCTAATTTGATGAATTTGTCTACTCAATCAAGTCAGAAAAATTTAAATGGAAACTTCATATACTTCAGTGAATGCATTAACTGATTATGTGGTTTGTTGGCTGCAGAGAAAAATACAGAAGAGAAAAATTATGTACCTTTACACCTTAAAACTTTATGGGCTATTATATTTTATAATTATTCATTGTTAATTTATTTTATTTATCTGCTCTGGACTAGATCTTGGGCTGCTGACTAATAGAATGTGAAAACTGTGTGTTACCTTGTAAGTTCTCTGTTGGCAAAGTTCAATTGTTTCAATGTCATTTTATTGTCAAAGGAAGTCATTATTGTCAAAGGAAGTCATTATCAGAAGAGGCAATTTCTTTGTGATTAATGCCAGTTTGAATTTTTTGGATTGGCTTTTTGGACTTACAGGTGTGGCAGGCCATAGAATACAACTGCAGATGTTTTCTTACAGAAAGATTGTTGATTTCCCCTTCTGTGTCAGCTGAAAAGTTACAGTTTTGAACCACACGGAGACTTTCCACACTGAGGGATTTCCTTGCTAGATGTGGTGATTGGGAAGAGCATTTTCAGAAAAAATAATTGGAAAATGAAGAAGTTCCTAAACTGGTCTTAAAGACTAATCCAGAAAAAAAAAATCCCTTATCCTGTTTGGTGGATAGTTAATGTTTTCCTCCTTGTAAATGCAGTGAAGGAGTGCATAAAGGGTTAAGAACCTTTTTTCCTATAAGAATGGAAAACGTAGCAAGTATCTTTACTTATCATGGGACTTCTGTGGTTGGTTGAACTGAGTCAGGTTAAAGCAGCTTGATGGAGCAAGGGTGAAAACAACTTTCTTTACAAAGCAAGCAGGGTGTTGGAAATATGAGGGTGCATCGAGCAGTCTCGTGCCACGTGTCAGCACCGCTCCACAAACGCCACGGGGCTGGTCTTCAGCTGGATGCCCTGGTTATCCTACAGCACTCTGCAGCCACAGCTGGGCTGTCAGCTGGGTAAGTCATGCTGTGTTTATCCTGAGAGGTCATTCTTGGCCAAGGATGAGTACGGATCTGGCAGTCCCAGAGAGTTTTGAAAGAACGAGGCAGTGCTGGAGAGCCGGGGCTTTCATCACATCGGTGGAAAGTTTGGAGATGCAGAGCGGGTTCAGGCTGTGCTTTGGGCTGTGGGCAGTCGCTGGGAGACCTGTTTGTTTTCATGGCTCTGCTTTCCCTCGACAGCCTTGCTGCAGCAGCACAGGAGGAGGTGTGGATGCAAGAGCTGGGGCTGCTGTGCCACTGCCAGGGCATCTGCTTCCTCTATCACCCGTTCAGCTTCACTGGGCTCGGGTGACATGGCTGGGAAGCAACAACAGAAATCTCCTGTTGCCATTTTTAGTCCTGACTGACATTTATAGCAGCAGGCACAGAAGATGTTCCTCAGCTCTGAGTGAATGAAGCCTCTAAATCAAGAGCTGTTTGGCTGCTAATAAAGCAGCTGCTTGCTCATGGTATCTTGCATCCTCGCGAATTCTTCACATCTCTGGTCAGATTTCATTTCCTAGATGTATAGAAAGTATATATCCATCAGGGAAGGTGCTATTAAGGACAAGGAAATGTGTGTAGTATATTTTATTTGAATTGTCATTTGGATGAAGGCGTTTTCAGAAATGGCTGTTTAACTGGAAGACTGTTTCAGAGCTGAAGTGATTCAGAGGAAGAATAAAGCCTGTGAAACTCACTTCAAGCAGGGGTGGAACGAGGCAGTAATTTGTCTCTTGCTCCATTATATAATTCAACAGTAGGTTAAAAGTGCTTTCAGCTGCAGAATCAGGTCTTCTAGGAGCAGTTTGTACAGATAACAGATTTTTCTGTATCCAGACTCTGAGGGGTGCTGGCTCCTGTGTTTGCAGCCCCTGAGGAGGAAGCTCAGCTGGAAGGCTTGTGCCAAAGCTTATTTCTGAGGACAGAGGCTGTGAGCTCTGGCTGCTGCCAGGCTGTGGGCTCTCCCCACACTGCTGGGAGCTTCAGCCTCCTGCAGAGAGGCACTGGGAGCTGGGAAATGGAAACCAGGCCATGGGTGCTTCTGGCAACGTGCATCTCTCTCTCTGTTTATAAGACAGCAAACCTGGGTTTTGCTACCTCTCACTTCCTCCCACCCAGAACAGAGTAAATACTTGTCCTGAATCTCTGTCTGTCTCCTAGTATTTGGAAATCTGCCCTGAAGGTGTGTGGGTATAAGAACTGGACAGGGAATAAGGAGGAATGTTTCTGTTAAAGCTGTTGCAGGGGAGGAGAGAAAAGTAGCTTTTTAAATTTACTTTTCCTCCCTCTTCTTCCTCAGAAACAAGATCCAGCAAAATTACAATTTCAGGAAATGCACAGATTTGATATAAAAATTTTCTTCTGCTTCAACGTATTTTCTTTGCTGGCTGGTCTCTGGAATTCATCTGAATTCATTGTGTCAGCAGTCATTGTAGCCTAAGCACTACTGTAAAAGTTTCTGGGGATTTTATTAACTTGACTCCTTGTATTATGCTTATGCCTAATCAATGGATTGACTGTGTTAAGAAAGATTTCAGAAATTTGTCTGTGTTTGCCAGTGCATGGTATTTTCTGATTTAAACTTTGTGATTGCTGAGGGAAAATGGTGGCTCTTGCAGGCTTTATTGGACAGATGTGTATGAATGCTGATTATGCTATTTATTGTGTAGATCTCAACTGACTTTATGCTCATCAGCAGCATTTTCCTTAGCTCGCCTGGAGTTGCTTTTCTAGCAGTTTCTACTTTCCTCATTCCCTCGCCACGTATGTACTTTCTCTCTTTAGTCCTTTACTCTGCACAGATGCTCTGTTGATGATCTTTGAACATAGGCAGGGAAAAGCCCCTTGTCATAAATATTTTCTTTTCTTTTTTTTTCACTCCTCTTTGGCAGTGAAGCATTTGGCCACGTCTTCATGTTCTCTTCCTACCAGTATTGCTTCCAGATGTTGTCTTGGTGCTTTTTTCTTGTTTGCTTTTGGGTTGTTGCTTGATCATTAGCACTCTGTTTTTGAGAGGGAAGCCTTTGGCTTGGTAGAGAGAAGACATGAACCCAAGCCACAATTGTCTGCCCTCAGCTTCCTCTGTTTGAGGTTGTATTTGGATTTAAGACATTGGTTTGGCCTATAGCAAGTGAGACTCAGCCACAAAGTGCATTTCTGGGATCAGAGGTGGATTTTACCAATGGTCCAAGACTACATGACTTATTGCTTCATGTTGACTACGTGTAGAATCCTGTTGCTAAAGATTTAACCCCTTTTCTTTTGTTTGGAACACTACTGTGGACAGCTTTCATCTGCAGAGGAATTAAATAACCTGAAACTCTATGACTGATGTGATTTTATTCTTGAGTGGCCATAAATATGATGGGATGGAGAACAGTCTCACTCCACAGACTGGAAGTGAGACCATGTCTCCCTGATGTCCCTGGCACAGACCTGAGCTGATAAGAGGAATTGGAGGTCAGGTTCTTGCAGCTGCCTCAAGCACCTTTCCCCCCCCATTGCTCGGTGCGGTTCCTAGAGGAGTCTTGGGGGAGTCAACCTTGTTGGAGTGACAGATGTGACAGTGCTGGAGCCTCACAGAAAGAATTATTAATTACCAATGTAAGTACCAAAACAAGCCATGTTAACCTGTGTTCCTCACAGCTCTCACTACTCATGAATCAAGAAGAAAAGGACTCTGCTCTTCTCTCACACAGCCTGGCTCATTCTATCCTGTCTCCTGGCTGGTGCTTCTGGCACGAAGAAATCCTATTATCAGCTTCCCGGTCTGTAGGTGGTGTCTGTGTTTTGTGAATCACTGGTTTTGGAGCATTTCCTACCTCCTACTGGTGGGGAATTTGCTCCTTTAGCCCACCCTTAGGAAGTGGAAGATTAGCTGGAGACCAACATGACTGCATGCCATCCCCAAATCAATGTGACCACAGTTTGGAATACAGACTGGCCCCAAATTCAGTCTGGTACAGAAATGGGGACCCACAGTCCCCAAGTGACAAAACATGGGAAGAGTCACAAAAGTGACAAACACTAAACTCTGTTATAACAAGGCTCTTGCAGACAATTTCAACCCAGCACAGGCAAGGGAGAGGCCTTCATCAAACTTCAAGCAGAAGTGGTTTTTGTCTGGGGGTCCTCAAGACTGAAGTCCCCTACTTGTCACGCAAAGGATGGGAAAAAATCCACTCTACTGTTTAAAACTGCTGAAAAAATTGAAGACTTGTTTTTGTTCCAGCAAACTTCATGTATCTCCTTCCCTCCCTTGTCTGGAATAAAGTCAGCATAAATACCATCTTGTAATCTGTGGTTGATTTGGCAAGGTGCAGATGTTTACTCCTATGGAATAATTTCCTATGCAGCAGATTTGTTCCAAAAGTAGTCCAGAAGTGATTAAATCTGGAGTACAATGTTACATTTACATGATTTACAGGAATTCAGCTCATCTGTGCTTACTCCTTCTCAGCTGGAAAGAAGCAAATAATGCCCAGATTTCTCTTGCTGTGGTGAAGGAGTGAAGGAGCTCAAGGGCTCTCCCTTTTTTCGGCCCACAGGAGGGCAACATCGAGCTGCAGCTGAAATAGGCATTGCCAGAGCAGGTGTACAGTTTGCTGATGTAAGAATCAATGACTTGAAACGAATTAGCTAATTCAGAAATATTATAGGCTATGGCTATTTAGTGGTATGTCAGTCTGCATCCTCTCTGGTTTTGCGTTTGGCTGCATTTGTGGTTAATCTGTAATTGCTTCAAATTCCTTTTGTCATCTGTAGCAAACAACATATGTTGTGAAGAATAAGACAAAGTTGTTTATTAGGGTGTAGTCCTGTTCTTTTTCTTTTTGCTTCTCTTTCCAGACTGTATTTCACAGTTAAGTGTTGTGCTGGGGAAAATGGACTAATAGGGTCATGATTTTGAGTTGTGGCATTATCTGAGAGTACCTGTGTGTTAAAGGCTATGCTACACAGACTGCAGGCTGAGAATTGCACAGCACTGATGACATAAAGTTCACTTATTTCAGCTCCATATCAGCTTTGGTGTTTACTGCAGGTGGCTTTCAGCAGCAGTAGCAGCGTAGCAAAGGGAGCAGCACAAAGGGTTTGTTTTGCAGTAACCTCTGTTCTCCATAAATTCTGCCCACACTCTGGAGTGAGGAACTCTGGGAGGCTGAGATCTGACTCTGGAGGAGCTGAAATATGGGGCAGGTATGACAGATCCTAAGAGGCCGGGAAACCAGATCAGACAGAGTTTGGCACTCAGACTTTCTGAATCTGTGCACACACGATGTTTTCAGGTTCACAGAAGTACAGAATATGCTGTGTTGGAAAGAACGCATCAGGACCACCGAGGGACAGGTGAGTGAAGGGGGAGAGGGGCTCATGTCTGCAACTGGGGCTTCCCAAACCTTTCTTCTGCTGTATCCCTTTGGCTGGCAAAGCTGGTATTGCCAGGGGAATTACTAGGGTAATCACCTGAACTCTCAAGGTGTTTTCTCCTTGAGAAAAAGTGGAGATGGAGACCCAGATGGAGGTTGTTATATACCAGGCACTAATAACATTTTTGTTTCTAACCAAAATTGTCTGCAGGGATAAACAAGGCAAAGCGATTCAGTAAAGGTGTTGTCTTCTATTAGACTGGCTAATCTATAGTCAGGTTGAGGGAGGTTTCAGGTTTTACATGGATGTGTATGGTTAAGAGATCTTTGTTAAGGCACTTTGGGTTCTCATAGAGGCAGCATGTTGCCAATTAAAACAAAATTTATAGTTTGGAAACTCCCCCTTCCCCAGCCATATAAGCTAAAAGCATTATTGAAACTGAAAACCAGGAGTCTGTAACAAGGAGTGGATTTTTGTGCCAAGTTCTGGGGTTTTGCCAGGGGATAATATTTGAATTTCCTTTTTAATGTTCACATCAGGAAAGAATGACCTAGCCCCCCTTTCCTCCTTTTTTTTTTTTTCACCCAGGGAACTCCTGAAGTATATTGGCATATACTAAAACAACTTTGACAGGACATTATAGATGATGGATTGGTGTGTAGAGGATACATTCTAGTATTTTATTAGAAAAGCAATTGTTTGGATGTGTATCACTTCTAGTTTAGCCAGAGGCAGTTATATAGCTTCATATAGCCAGTAAGATTAACTCTCTGTGAATTGACATTTTGGGAAGCTATCAATCTTGCAAAGACTCAAAAAAAAAAAAAAAAAATCTCAAGTAGAAGAACAGGCTTGTGTCCATTTTGCTCTTTATCAGCAAATGCCATTTGTGAGTCCTTGGGAGCTAGACTTTCTCCAAATCATTATTCTTTAATGAAGGGAAAAGAAAAGTCAGTCTGGAAATGATCTGGCCTTCAAACCTACTCTTTTGGCCTTCTGTTATTGGATTCTCAAACAGCAGCTTTGTCTGTGCTGTCCTGGCTCTGCCTGTAAGAAGTGTAGGTCTTTGGATGCATTAGCTCAGCTCATTATCAGCAAAGGGTGTAAGGACTAAGGGATACTAAGGGATTAATCAGAATGATCTGTTTAAGGGTGAATAATAAAAAAAACTTAGCGTTTTTATGTAAAGTTCAATTACGCTAATCAAAACTTAAAATAAAGGAACCCAGATAAGTTTTAAGTTTCTTAGGAGTTACTTCTTACAAGTAACTCTAGTTTCTGCAAGTGCATATTTTTGATGCCTTATGTGAAAGGGGTTAGGGGGTTTGTCCCACTCATATTTTACCTCCTCTTACAGGTTTGTTAAAATGTACTGGGGGCAAGATGCTCCATGCATGGTTACAGTGGGAGGGCTGCCCTATAAAGAGCAGTCAGGCACACCAAATCCACAAAAAAAAAAGAGGCCAAAATAAGCACCTACAGGTGGACACACAGAAATATGCAGGTGTGGTCATGCTGTGGATGGGCAGGAGGAAGGCTCTGGCCTGTGTCCAGCACAGCACCTTCTCTGACCACAGGAGCCCCTGGAGCAGAGGTGGCCCCAGTGCTTGGCCAGCCTCTGCCCTTGCAGAGAAGTGCTCCCACAACGGGCCAGGCACTCCCAGGCTCCCCTTCCAGACCTTGCTTTACAGGTAGGAACCCAGGGGTAGGTAAGCCACTCTTTCTGATGAGCTCAATCTGCCCTGGCTTGCCTCAAACAGAGGTGCCACAAGTTTGCTCAGTTTTTCTCTCCATCTGCAGATTCCCTTTTCATGCCACCTCTAATCCTTGTTCTCCAGTCCCCTTCTTCTCCTTCCAGAGCACTCTACAAACCCTTTCTGATGTGTAATTTCACAAGCTGTGGCTGTGCCCCCTCCAACCCTGCACTGCTGCATTGTTGTGTCAGCCCCAGGTGAACCTTTGCTGCTGAGGGACTCCACAAATTGTGTGGGGGATTGGATGATAAACAACTCAAGGACATCACTGCTGCTGTGAAAAAGGCCTGTGAAGCTGCAATGTCACCTTTTCATTGACAGTTGATTGGGATGATCTAGTATGGAAATCTGATATTCATAAAAATACAGCCCATCAAAATACTCCTCCTTCTTTTTCCCCTCCACCTTCAAAAAGCATAAAGTATTTGGACTGGACCCACTTATAGCACAGGTTTCTACATTAAACAGTGTCAAATGGCAAAACTTAGAGAAAAATCTGCAACTGGGAAAGGAGACAGGATATAGGGTTGTTACAGGGGTTAATAGTTTCAACAAAAATGTAAGAGACTTTTGTACTCCATAGCCCTGCTAAATCAAGCTTCAGATAACATAAAGTGTTGAACAATGATGACAACCTCTTGGACAGAGCTGCACACATCCCACCACTTAGGATGGTGTGCAATACTTTTCTGATACCAAGTACTTGTGAGTGCTTTCTGGCTCGGTTTGATTTTTCCATCTGAAAAATATGAATGCATTTCAAAGTGGAGCATGTGTTTTTGCATGCATGTAGCCGTGTTTGTGTATAAACTCACTGATTTCAATTAGTTCCCTGGCCTCTGGGCCCCTGGTGTGAATGCTGGGACCAGGCTATGATTCACTGCTGTCGAGACCTGCCTGAGCAGCTACAGATGTGGCAGAAATCCATTCAGCTGTAGTGATTGCCTTAGTCAGGGCATGCAGAGCCTGTCCCTAGGGCACTGGAGTAGATGAAGGAGTAGAAAGATGAACTGATGTTTCCAAATTCTGTCACTGTAGAATTTGTTCAACACACCTACACTCGCATGCACACACACAAATGCTTCTGAAAGAAAGGGCTCTGCATGCACTGTATCCTCTGTATGTAATCCCCCAGACACCCAGCCCTTGAGCATTCATAAATGATTTGAAATTTATTCCCCAGCAGTGACTTCCTACTGTGGAGGAGGAGTCAGGGACTTAATAAAGTATTCTGGGACTTCTACTGAGTGTCTGTAGGCAGAAACCTGGAAAGGGCTGAGGGTATTTTTAACTTTGTAAAGCAAAGCTGTGGGAGGCTCAGGAGGGCAGGTGAGTCAGCAGAGAACCTTGTAGCAGCCAGTGAGGGTAAGAAGCAGAGTTTCTGCAGCCAAAAAGCACAGCCCCAACCCCAGACACAAGCAGTTGCCATTAAGTTTTGACAAGCAGAGAGTGGGGGGGTTCTGCTGTGTCTTATGAATCTTTCCACGGTGCAGCTGTGTCACAAAGCAGCAAGCCTCTCTCTGAGGGGAATGGGGACATGGACAGGAACAAGCCCACCCTGGTGATGCTCTGAGCTTGCTGCCAGCTCTGTCATTGTGCTAGCATGGCACTTCTGAGTTAGTAAGTTCTGCAGAAAAACGAGAATATTTGTATGGGCTCTGTGCTGCACTCGTGAAGTCAGATGGGTTTGGGTCAGGTCAGGTGGCTTGTGTCCTCCAGGACGTGGCCATGGTGACCACAGGTGGATTCTGAGTGACTTGGAAAGACAATTTGTTTATAGAACTGTAAAAAAGAGTGGGAAGCTCTCAGGTGGATATAAACACCTTAATTCTCCTGAAGTGCATGGTGATGTGTCTCCTCTAAAACTCTTAATGTAGGGTTTGGCACTTAGCATGTTGTGATGAATGGAGTTCTAAATTCCAGGAATTCTAAACTCCTTAACAGCACTAAGGAGTTAAAATCTAAAGCTCTGGATCATCAGTATAAGAATGTACATCTTGACTTCAGAGTCAGTTTCCACTTCTGCAGTAGTGAAAATTTCTTTAAGCAGAGGAGTCTGCTTTTGGCTGTTTAAATAATGTGTCAGAAGAGCAGAACAGTATACATGGTTAGGGGCATGATTGATGAGTGGGTGGAAAATAAATATTACTTTGATGTTTAATACTACAGGCTAGCAGAAACCAGAGACGGATGTTTTCATTACATTTTCTGTCTTCAAAAGATGGTAAATTAGGGGTGGTCCTGGCTAGCAAGGTGCTTTTCAAAAAGTGCAAGGGAACAGCACTGAAATTGATGTATTAGTCATTCTTCTCTTTGTCCTCTGAAAAATGAAAATGCTGCATGCTGGATTATGGAACTCTGCTTATGGTGTCATTTGTCATGAAAAACTGTGCTTGCTTTCTGCACCACCTTTTTTAATAATTGATACCTACTCTAAGATCTAAACTCACAGTATTTGTGTAGTGACAGAAAATAAAACCTCCAATAGGGAGCCACAGATAATAAACTGACCTTTTCTTATGCTTTTTCTACTGAGATTTTGAGCAGAAATATCATATCTGGAGAAAATGCTTATGAAAACTTTTAAGAGAGAGCAGTCAAGGAGCTGATATGTCTGGAAGCAGTAACTGCAAGGAGCATGAGATGCAACTGTTTGGGAAGTTTATATGGCCCTATGTATTCACTTTGTCTTACTTGTTCAAAATACCAGCATTGATAAGGGAGAATGATAAATTTTCAAAAAACTCTGATAATGTGATACTTTAAGTAGTAGTCGCCTTCTTTCCTTACCTTTGTTTTATCCATTTTTTAAAAAATCACTCAATCTAATTGCTGAGAGCAATTCTCTGCCTAGCAAATACAGATACATCTGTGCTGTCTGTGCTCCCAGTTGTAAAATTGGAGTCAGGAACCATTAGATCCAGCAACAAATGAATGCTGTTGGTGCAAAGCCTCAGAGCTGGTGTTTGGGTCTCCCTGGGAATTCCTCTAACCAATGGGAGTAGTGACCAGAAATCAGTTCTTCACTGATTATTTGGGGCCAACCTCTTTTCTCAAAAGAGGGATGCATAAGCCTCTAAGCTGCAGTGTCCTTTTTTTGCTAGACACAATCAATACCAGTGTCTCCCAAAACCAATGTCCTTGAAAAGGTGGTAAGGGCTGTTGAACTGAGCTGACAGGACCCTTTTCCCTTAGGAATTCTCTAAGCAGAAGTATCTGGCTTTAGAAAACCATCCTAGATTTTTTTTGTTGTTGTTTGCTTGCAAAGTTATTCTTTCAGATAGTCGATTGAAAGAAGGATTTCTCTTTCCTTTCTTCCAAAAAGGAGCTTCTGCCAAATGTCAGCAGAGGTGGAAACCATGAGTTCAGTGTATGCACAAGCTGAGCAATACCAATGCTGGCCCTGAGCTCTGGCAGAGGTGCTCAGCTCTGTTTTGAAAGGGCCACCTCCAGGAGCAAGAGGCAATTTCAACAACATAATATTTTCCAGTTTTCTCTGAGTGTTGATGATTTTCATACTTTTAAGACTTATTTCATAAAGCCAGGGAAGGAAATACCAACACCAAATTTCAGTACAATCTGTTTGCAGCCAGGTCTCCTTGGGTATGGCTGGCTTGCATTTTCCACATTGCAGCTATCTCAGCAAAGCAAGCTATTCTATCCTAACAGTAGAATGGTTTTCAGCAAACACTGAAAAAAAACCCTAGAAAAGCACAAGCAGAGTGGATGGAATGCTATCAGCTCTAAATGCATATCAGAGGAACTTAGGTTAAAATTTTATTGGCACGTATTTGGATGAAGGCTAAAACCCTAACTCAGAGCACTAAACAGCAGAAAGTACTGCCCATCAGTTTTAGTTTAGTGGCAGGAATCTGGTAACCTTCATTCTCAAAGGAAAAGTGATTTAAGTGAACATACAGGAAGGAACTGCTAATTCAGGTTCTTTATTAAAGGGGTAAACATCCATTTCTTAAATTTTAAGAATTAACAAATATTTGTCCTATTAGTTTCCTTGGTAATCATACCTTCACTAAGTTTTCTCTCTGCTTGCTGCCTTCTACACAGATTTATATGGCACACATTTACCAATGAATAGATTTTGGATAGTCTCACTGGTAGTGAAATCCTATAAGCACTGCCCTCTTTCATAAGTAATTATCCACCTACCCCTTCAGCCTCTAAAAATTACCTGCACAAACTTCACTCATTAAAAATAATGGCAAATCCAGTCTGTTATTTCCCAGGAATACTGGGTTTTCCTCTCTCTATATTTTAAATATTAAAATGTCAAGGGTACTTTTGTGGGCAACATACATTATGTAAAAGTATCTCTGTATTGGGCAAGTTAGAATCAATCCCTTCTCACTCATTAAAATAAATGCACATGTTGGCTGGTCTGCACTGCTTGCTGTTAAATATCTTTGTCTTTCTCTCCACAGATTTGTCTTGAAAGTAAGAGAGGTTTGACTTGTGATCCTTGACCATTGCTGAATTTCCACACAACTGGTGGAGCAGTTTCCTTGTGATGGGAAAAACTATTCCAGAGAAATTTACAAGCACTGGATGAGGATGTTACTCACGGATGTGAGTTCATATTTCTCCCTATTTCAGATCTAGACAATGTGTGCATACATATGTAACAACAGTGAAAACAGAAAATCAAAGCCCAGGAGTGCAGAGGAGCTCACACTGGGGTATCCTTGGAGAGTATTCTTGGTCAGTTTAGCAGAGATATGCCAAAATGCTGCTGTAACCTTAATTAATTGCACATCTTAATAAACCGTTAGGTCATATTTGCAGTTAAATGCCTCAGTATTGATTAGAAAACAAAGTTAAGTATTAAAAAAATGTTTTTTCAAAACCAAAGTAACTACTTCTTTCTCTTGCCTTTTTTTTTTTTTTTTTTTTTTTTGTTCCCAGGATCTACTTAACCATTTTCAGACCTATCAAACTTGCCACAACACAGGAGGGTGGAGTTTCCTACTTTTCAACATTTCTCCATGTGTGTTACTATTGCCTGTTGTGCTTTTTGCTGAGGAGAACAAAAATAGCTTCTGATGCTAAAGAGAATATTCAGAAACCTTTCTGAGTGTGTGCTTGCCAAAAGGCATTCAGCGTACCTGAGTCTGCTTGAAAATAAATCCTAGCGGAGACTTTAATTTCAGTAAATAGGTTAATATTTATATTTAAGACACAAAATTTAAAATGTTTAACTGAGTCATGAATTTTTTCCACATGGTATGGAGCTCTCCTGATATTTTTCAAATCTGTTTCTCAAATGTCCAAATATAAAATCACATTAGTATTCAGAAAGAATTTTTGAATCTTCATGCCTTATTTGCTCAGGCTAAGTGTGCATCCCACTTTGATTAAAACTTTGTTGATCCTGAAGTAAAATCATTAAAGATTCATAAATGACCATTGCTTTTTCTCCTCTTTGAGAATGTACTGACACGTTTTATGCAATTATTTGTCTCGAGTAGCTTCCTGAACTTTTAACCCCCTTTATATTCTCTTGTGCCTACTTGCATTAAGTCCAAAAATCTTCATTGCAAAGCATTTTTAAAAGCTAACATACGACTCATTTCAGTTAAATGAAAGTAAAATTACGAAAAAGCACCCTGTCATGGAAGGGCTCATTGCTAATTAACTGCATGGGTGGTTTCCTTTGAGGAATCATTTCTCTCAATTCTTTAATTTCCAGGTTAAAATGCTTTTGAGTGTAGGTTCATCTTTTGGAAAGATGTCTCTGAAAGTGACAGCTGGATAATGTTGTCCTCCAAGGTGAAGTCTGCTATCACATCTCCTGCTCTCACATCTCAGCTCCATGGCATGGGGATACACAGGGAGTTTAATCCACCAGAAATTTATTATTTTGTCTTTCTTTTGGCTCGGCTTCTAAGCACACAGAATCTGTGTTTCCTTTAGCACTCATCTAACCCAGTCCCTCCATTCTTCCTCATTATTTGTTCATAATCTGAAGTGAGGGGGAGAGGGGGAGAGAGGAACCTTTCTGGGAGTTTCCCTGGGTCACCGAGCCCATGCCCAGCCCCAGCAGCCAGGCACCACCTCCTGCCAGGGTGAGACTCAAAGCTCAGACCCCAGACTGGTCCTTGGGTGCTCGTGGCCCTGCCTGAGCACTCGTGTGTGTGCCCATCCCACCCTGTGGGGCTTTCCTGGTGCTCTGGAGGAGTCCAGGGAGGAGAGCTGCTCACCATCCTGTCAGACCCATGGGCAGTGCCTTTTCCTTCCTCCTGGGCTTGTGCTCTAACTCAGCTGCAGCTGTAAATGCCCAGAAGAAACAGATGAGAGCCATTTTGCTCAGAGTCTGGAACATTTTAATGCCGAAATACTTAGAAAGCAATTTAAATTGGTAGGTATGCAAAGCTGGGAGAGTAACCAGCCTTTTTCCGTCAGTTATGCTAAAAGAAAAAAATTCATTTTAGAAGTCTGCATAAAATGCTCTTGAACATCCAGTCTTGTTATTAAAACAGCTTTCTTTAATGTGTTTATAAATTTCAAATGTGTACTTACTATAATTAAAACTGATGATAAAACCCTCACTGGCTCCAGGAGGAGGGATTAATCAGAATACTTAATTATTCATTACTGGGAAAACAACTGCACAGGATTTTAGATTATCAAACTGTCTGCTTTTGATGCTTTGGTTTAAATTCAATTTACATTGGAGCCTAAGTAAGATTTTAGTATAAAATAGGAAGGTGATGTCTATTGGAGAAGAAAGACATTCGATTTATATTCTCAGTAAAAGCTAAATTGGCTTTGTTTAAGGTTTGTAACCATCCTTGCAGCAGGCAGCACTCCCTGCTATCACAGCACAACCCGGCTGCCATCCCATAATAATCTAGTTTGCTCAGTCTTCCACCTTCTTATTACTGCAGCATCAGAACTGCCTTCCTAAATGATGAAGAAAACTCTTGCTAGCCAAAAATCTCTCTATTGCCACTGAGCAGCAAACACTTTTCTGTGACACAGCCTTTTGGGAGCTGGGTGCGATCCCCTCTCTGTCATGAAGCTGTGTCCAGGGAGCTCTGGGCTGGATGGAAACTTGTGGCACTTTCAAAGATGCATTTACTCCCAGCACTCCATGCCCAATCCATTCTTTCTATTGCTCATGCCAGCACACAGGTGCAGTGATGCTGTGGCTGTGCAAATAACCCCACCACAGTTTCCATGACAGTAAATGGATCAGGAAAATGTCTGTTTGTGGGTGTTTGCTGGTTTTCATTTAGCAGCTTCTACAGCAATAAATCCCACAATGTTTAGGTGGCCTCTGTGGCAGAATTACTGAATATTTAATAATGTTGACAAAGTAGAGGCAAGACACAGATTCTTTATTGTGGTGAAAAAATTAGCACTTTGGTAGCAAATATATGTCACTGTGCCCTCAAACTTCCTGATTTAGGAAATTTAGTACCTGATTAATTTGTTAAATATATGGGATATATTTGATCAAAGCTGAGGTATAAAATATTCACTGAAATGTTCTGCAAGTGTTACAGTAAGAAAGCTTTTAAACATGAGCCTTTTATTTTTATTTTGGGATCAGTATTCTAAATGAACGAACTGAATGCAATGTTTCTGTCAGTGCAGCAGTGTGTTAAACAGGCAAGTTATATTCTGTGTTAGGTAACATTGCAGACTGATTATAGAGAGCTCAGGAAAATGTACTACAGTAACCCACATTTCCTTTCAGATGCTGCCACTTGGGCACTAAATCATCCACAGTGGGGAGGAGGAATCTGGTGCTTACTTTGAAAATTCTCAGACAGAAGACACTCTGGTTTGTATATGTCTAGAAAACCACATGATTCCTGAAGTGTTTTCTGTCTCAAATAGAAGCATTATTTCTTCCTGAGGAGTGGCCTGTTTTTCAGCATGGAAAAAAAGAAAAAAAAAAAACAGGTTGGAAAATACTCTGAGGCTAAAAATAATGACATGCAAAACTTGTTGATCAGCATATCCCTTTTTAGGAGAATGATCCTTTCTCCTTGAAGGGCAGGAGGGTTGCATTCTGCTACAGGAGCCAAGTTGTCCCCTCCCTCTGTGCCTTGAAGAACAGAGAAGGTGCAGAAGGTGCAGATCTAAAGTATTTAACTCTATTGCCTGTGTGTAATGTTAATTTGGAACATCAGTCCAGGAGGTGAGAGTGGCTGTTTGCATTCAGGGATGACCATGGCACTTTATTCCATCCATGCCCTCCTGGAAGGAGAGGGATTGGAAGCACTGGGCACAGAGGTTGCTGATGACTCCACCAGCTTCACTGCTTTTATTTTGCCACAGTTTTGAATACATGACAATGTAATTCTTGTTGCAAATGCAGTGGGAACATGAGAGGAGGTTGTGGCCAGATGGGAGCTGATCTCTTGTCCAAGGTAACAAGTGACAGGACAAGAGAAAATGCCCTCAAGTTGCACCAAAGGAGGTTCAGAGTGCATATTAGGAAAACTTTCTTCACTGAAAGGGTGGTCAGGCATTGCTGCCCAGGGCAATGGTGGAATCACTGTCCCTAGAAGCGTTCAAAAGCATTGGAGATATGGTGTTTAGAGTCATGGTTTAGTGGTGGCCTGGCAGTGTCAGGTTAAAGGTTGGACTCAATGACCTTAGAGGTCTTTTCCAACCTAAATGATTCTATGATTCTAGGAAGTGCCTGGCTGCAAATCATCATTTAACCACTCAACTGAAAAAACTATTACACAAAGTACTATTTTTTTTTTAAGACCTTTAGAAATATTCAAGAAAACCTGAGTTTTGGACCTTTATATCTTGCAGATGTTGTCATTATGCTTACTAAACCACATTGTTTTTGTTGGAGCTGGTGCTAGTGTTGCTGGAGCTGCTAGACCACTTCAGTACAGCAGGTGGAGAGAAGCTGGAATTAAACACTCTTTTTTTGGTCCACTGGGCTGCAGGCATAACTACATACCTCCAGTGCACTTAAGGGACTAACAGTAACAGCTTGACAAATACACTTTTAATTCCTGGTGGCCGAACAGATAATTTAGAGGCCTTGCACTGTTTTTGTTTCCTGCCATTCCACTCTATATTTTAAGTGATCCGTTTTTCTGTGCAAGCTTTGTGTTGTTTGCATTAGTATTTTTTAGAGTCCTGGTTGCAGACCAGCAGTGAGATGCAACTCAGACCTCAAAATGTTCACAGATGAAATTTTTTGTTATGATAAGGGGAAGAGTAGGGAAAGAGCAAAAGACAGAGGGGAACCTGAAGAGTCCCCTGCTTAGGCACTGACTTGCAGAGATCAGGTCTGGAGTCAAAATTAAATTAAAATAGTCTCTTTTGGTTTCTTGAACACCAATAGTCTATTATTAACACCCAGTATCTGTTGCTCAAAATTAGTTAAATTAGCCTAATCTTAACAGGATAACTCTAAGTATTCATCTACATTGTCCAGGGACCACCTAAATTAAGTTGATTGGTAACTGCTTATAATTGCAAATATGCATTGATCCTTTCTGCCCACCCTTGCTTTCAAGTGGAGCTCATGTGCAGGAAAACTCCTTTCCCATAGAGCCAATCCATATCCTGGAACTGCTGCAGTCAATGCACTGACAGCCCATGGCCTGTGCAAAGACATGAGGAGAACAAACAAGTCAGATTTGTTCTCAGGAAAAATGCAGACTCTCCTGGCTTATAGACCACCATCATCATGCTCCTCACTTCTCAGGGCCCAACTCATTTTCTCACATGTTCAGCTCCCTGTTATCAGTAGAATTGACCAGAATTTTAACACTGAGATAAGCATAACATGCAAATGGATTCCCGCTTCCAAATCCATCAATGACAGTGTTTAGTCTTCTCTGGGCAGGAGTGCAAGGCAGTAGAACAAGCCCTATCCCATAAAAATGGATCTTTAAGTTTCCTGAACCAGTGCAATATCCACTCTGAATACCCCTGTTGGAAACATTCACCACTGACTGTCACCTCTGAGCTGAGGTTTGTTGTTTTCACGACAGAGCTTTCTCAGCTGTGACAGCAAAGGAAGGGACATTATTAGGGACAAGTCTCCTCTGGTCCCAGTTTCTGTTATAGAAAGAGGGAGGACATAACTCATTAGGCCACCAGAGAAACAGGACTTCCTGAGTCCTCCTGGGCTCTCTGTAAGAGCCAGAGTTCAGCAAATGGCAGAGTAATATCCTGGGTTCCTGAGGCTGGAGGGATGAGCTCTGGGCTAGCTTCCACAAGGAAAGGAAATTCCAGCTGGCTGGGGAATTGCTGGCATGAGCCCAGGGGTGTGGAAGGGAGGCTGTGTTTCTTCCCTCGTGCACAGCTCCCCTTTCCCTTTAGACCATGGTACAGCTCCAAGCACTTTGAGCATTATTAACTCCTTCCTGCTGCCAGGAACAATACCAGGAGTAGTTCATCAAGAGTGTAAAAGGGGAAATCCTGCATATAATAATAATGCAGGACCAGAACATATAAACAATATTTTCAATACCAAGGTCATTCAAATATTTCCATTTCTTTCTTATTTATTTATTGGTAACTATTCCTGCTTTGCCATTCTTGCTGCATATGGAAGATTAGATATTTTGTGTTCTTGAACACTGGTGATTGATTTTACCATTTGGAGACAGAATGGCAATGAAATTAGGTGAAAATCCCACAAAATATCAGAATTACACATCTAGAAAAATGTGGATTTCAGAGTCAATATTTCTGCTGGAACAACAATGTAGAGCACATTGCTGTTTTCATTTGGTCAGAGTGACTTTCCAAATTGCTGACTTGCAGTGGTATGAAAAGCATTCCTACAGCTCTTTGTGTGAAATCAAAAGGTCTTTTTTCTATCAAGTTATTTCTCATATATTTTTTCCCCAAATTCATACTTCCAAGAAGTAATGAAATTAATTTTGCATACTCCAAAGTTGGTTTTGATGCCTTATTGTCAGGGATCAATCAGTATTTAGTCTCCAGCTGTAGGATGTCCAGATTTTGAGTTATTAGAGTTATTAGCCAGTTTGAACTTATTTGTGCTCATGATCCAGAGGTCTTAGAGAAGCAGAAATCAGGGGTTTATAAAGAGGCAGATTTAAAGATAAAAAAGAGAAATTCACAATTTTCCTGTCTTCCCCCCCCCCCCCCCCATATGTCTCTAAACTCTACTCATGAAGTGGCTGCTTTGCAGTGAAGGTGGTACCAAATGCACGGTGCCATCCACACTCTTTCCTACCCCAGGCCAACAAATCCTGTTTGTACTGAGAGCAAGGTGTGGTATGGACCCACTTTGTCCAAATTCACCTGACCAGAGCTGCTGGGACCTTGCTGGGGCTTTAGTTCCCCCTGAGACTTGCTGTCCCTGCCTGCTCACTCCTGGTGTGGGGGAGCCTCAGCTGACCCACGGTGGCCAAAGGCTCAGGGGGCTTTTTCTTTTCAGTGGTGTTGCTGTTCCTTCTGCAGGGTTCATCTGCCTTTTTGTTGTAATTCCTCCTTTACTGGTGCATGACCAGCAGGAACAGAGCCAGGAACAGAGTTTTTTTCATTAATTTCTATTCATTTCTTGAAGTTCTTAGAAAGCTGTGACCTGTTTGTGCCCTGAAAGCAAGCAGGGGACACACAGCTGTCCTTCCAAGGAAGCAGTCAGGCAGACTTTAGAGAGGTAAATGCAGCAGGAAATGTTAGTGAGATTCACTGAAGCATTAGAAGTGTTTTGGCACAATATCCAGGATATTTGTATTGACCTGTGTAACACTGCTGCAAAAAACTCCCTGCAGCTCCCAGCATACTCAGAAATACCTGATAACACTTCCCCCCCCACCAAATGCTTTATAATATGTTCATTTAGATATTTTGTATCAAGTATTCCTACTGTCAGGGAGGCTGTAAATAGATTTCTGAAAAATTTTAATGTACATTTTCTCAAATAGTGGCAAAAATAAAATGATAGAATATGAAAGAATTCCAGATTTCCATATTCAGAATTCAACAAAATGCTTGGAAACTTTAAAAATATACACCAGATAACAGTAGGCTAGTAAAAATGAAAATGAGGGAGGGAGCTCAGTAAAGACGTGCTGCTTTTTTTATATAATGAATCAAAAGTTTCCATGTAAAAAAGGTTTTATATTAGACTCTTATGACAATAGTGATTTTACTGCTGCTGGGATAATCCTGACTGCTATTTACTGACATAGTAACAGGCTGCAGGAGTACCCATGCACCCTACAGTGTTTGTATTTATTTCTCATGGGTATTCCTGTTCAGAGACTGAAAAAAACCATAAAAATTAAAGTACAAATCCTATCAGAAAAAAAGGTTTTGTGAGGTACGGAAAACTTAATAAAACTAAAAAATCTACTTACTAGTTTTAAAACCAGATGTGATAGGCCCCCATGAAATAATTTCCTACTGCTATCATGCTGATTAGCAGCACAGACTGTGTTACTGGTCTCTCAAACAGATGGTCTGTACTTCTCTTGCAAACTCCAGACCTACTGGATGACAGAGGCATTTAATTTTGAAGTCTTTTAAAAAAATAATCCTGTTTTAGATTTACTTCTTGATGAAGATTCACATATTTTTACTACAGAGTAATATTTCTCCAAAGCTCAAATCCCTACTACTTTGTTTCTGGAACGGTTCCCAGGTTTGGCCTCCAACTTTTGCTGTGTTATGTTGGTCTGGCTCCTGGCTCCAAGGGCTTTATTATCTGTCCAGTGCCTGCCACACTCCACCCATGTGCCTGTGTGAATGAAGGGAGGCTGCACTGAGCAATCTTTGCTTACAACAGCATCTTCCATAGGAGCTCAGACACTTTGAAACCCTCTGAGTTTGTTTTCTTGGGTAAGTTTGTTTCCTTGGGTAAGAAAACAACTACTGTTTCAATGGGTGCCTTGAGAACTTCCAGGTAAATATGAGCAGTTGCATGAACCAACTTTATGAGCATGGCCAGTCTTAGTCTGACACAATGCAGCAATGAAGCACAGAACACACAGCTCTTTCCCATCTGTCTTTGTGTAGCACAGAGCTCTGTCTGGCAGGGAGGCTCGTGCACACACACACATAAGTGTATTTAAATGCTTCCTTTCAGGATAAGACAGAGCTGTAACTACTCTAATGCTGCAAATTGCACTGAACATTTTGTGAACTCACAATTTATGTTACTGTTCAGTTTTGTTTTGCTTTTCTGCATTGTGTTTTCTCAGAAAGACCTCGAGCTGACAATATATCAACTGAGTTCTAAGTTAACAACTTTGCTGCCTTATTTTATATTTCTAAAAATTATGTTGGAGAATTTAGTACCTGTGAAACTCTAATAGCTTTAGGGCTAAATTCAATACAGGGATCTATAGCAGCACAGCTAGCACACACCATGACAGATGGATAAAGAAGCTGCAACTCCATTTGTTTGGAATGAGTTGCATAAGCCAAACCTGAGTACAAAAACTGTTTCTGGTAAACATCCAGAGGCACAGTCCCATATGTACTTCAGGGCTCATCTGAGCACTCTTGCATCTGGTCCACGTGGGGAGGGATGCTTTGTCCCTTCCTTGCAGATAAAATTCAGAGAAGCATCTTTGTAGACAGGGGAACCTCAGCTGTCACAAGGGAATTAATAAATGTCTCTCTCCAAATGACTGCATAACTTGACTACAGCCTAACTCCAGGCTCCAGAGCTCCTTTACCCACCACCTTCACATCAGCAGGCAGCATCACTGCTTTTTCTGTCCATGCTTGTGGACAAAAAAAACGAGTGGCAGATTGGACAGGTATATTATTTGCATGTCTGAGATCACCAAGCCCTCACAAATATGACATAATGAAACATTGATTCATACCCTATCAATTTTTTTTGCAGCTGACATTAGACTGATCCTGAGTGTCTGTTCACATCTGCTTGAAGGAGTTGTATTTTCCACTTCTTGCTGAGCACATAATGAAATGTAAATTCCCTGACTCACCATGTACGAAAATGGCTTACACAAAGGATTTTCCCTTTCTCTGTCATATAATTAACAAACCCAGGTCTCTGCTTGCTCTTTCAGCTGATTTAGCACCCTCTCACTCAGGAGAGGAGACCAGGGAATATACCTTTCTTACATAATTTTTATTACGTTCAGAACCAGCCTCTTAGCATCCTCCCTGGGTTTAATTTTTGACTGAGATAAGCCATTTGAGACAGATCTGAAGAAAAATTCCTACTGACCCCAGAGCCTGGGGAACCCTTAAGGAACATCTTGATCTCCACTCTGCTGTCCTGCAAGTACTTCTCTCAAAAAAGGTGCTTAGGCAGTGATTGCAGGAGTTGTAAGCTGCTTTGCATATTTTTTCACAGAAAGAAATGACATGGCTCTATTGCATTTCTTTTCCAATTTTACCAATTTACAACCTTTTCCTACAAATCTGTGAAATCTTTATTAGGTAAATGGACATGCCTGTTCTGCAGCAGAGGATCTTGCAAGCAGAGGATGTGCTTGCAGTCTTTGAGAAATTATAGGAACTATTTGGAGGCTAAAATAGGGGCTTTTTTTCTATGGAGAGAAGCTCAGGGAATGGATGTGCCTGTTTGGTTTATCTACAACAGCTCTCATGTGCTCTTTGGCATCACTGCTGCTCTCTGCTCCTCTCCACAGGGAGAGTTTCAGTTGTAGAGAGGTGACCTTATGAGTTGTTATTAATTAACACTTCCACATGTAAATTAGCACCTCTATCATAGGCATGCAGAGAAGCTGCTGCTCCATGAGAAGTGCAGGCACACAAGTTACCAACAGCTCTGTCCAAGTGTGAGCAGTTCCTTCCCACATCTTCTGCCAGGCCAAGCACAGGGACATGCATATATCCATCTCTGAGACAAAGGAAATTCCATGTTAATGGGAAAGTAAGTTATATTGCCAGAACATGTAATCTGCAACAAAAATAACATTCTCTGGTCCTCTCAGAGTACCAAAAGCTTTCCAGCTGTGTGAAGCTTATCTTCTGAAAACTCTCCTGGGATATCCAAATACAGAGAAGTTCAATTTTTTTTACAACTCTGAGGTGGGGCCCAGAAGATTTCATTTTCTCTCAAATATTTTTTAATTCTTTTCAGTCAATCTATGTGGTTATCTCTTAATATTAGAAAATTTAGAAAATCTATGAGGTTGGTGTACAATATTTTTTGAGTTTATATGCTGTTCTGGCACATAAATCAAATGCTAGAGGGATCAGCTATTTTAGAAATTATCTCAAGGCTGCAAGAAAAGAACCAGTTAATTTTGAATAAAGCTGTTCCTTTAGCCTGATCACATGTTGTGGATTTGTAACTTCCTTGATTCTAAACATTTAAACATAAGCATTTTCAATACTGTCTGGGGGAGGGCCATGGATCTGCCTGCTGTGGGATTGATCAAATTATCTTTTTGATAAATATCAGGCAGTTGGGCTGCCAATAGTCAAAAATACTACTCAGAGAAAAAAATAATCTGGCTGTAGAAGAAACATCCTTTATTTCATAGTAATAAATGAGGAGAGGTTACATCTCTTCCCTTTTGGTGCCTCCCAGGACTCTGTGTGTTCCAGTCTCAGGGGCGGGACTTTTGCTCAATCATTTTGTGTGAAATTTTAAACTCTGGCTGCAATAAGTCTTTTTGTTTAATGTATATGTAGACCACAGAATAGTGCTTCTTTTCTTATGGAGATAATCTTGCTGTATGAGAGGAAATGGCACCTATAAACTCAACCTTCCTAACCTGTAAATCTTATCACAAATGGGCAAAAAGTTTCCATCCTGCTTCTTTTCAAGTCCTTCAAAGGAGAAACAAGTTTGTGGTTAACATGTATACAATCACGAGGCCTGGGAGTTTGGCATTGACTGGTGTTGAGCCAATGGCAGAGCCACAAATGTTCATGTAGAAACTCCTCTTACAGAAATGTCATCTCCCTCAGCCTCTTAGAGCCAGAAATGTTTCCATTTAGGAAAACCAGACTATCAAGTGGTGTGGTGGAACTTACCACCACAAATGGAGATCTTTGATGAAATCACATGGATGGGTCTGTTCTGACTGTGCAGGATATAATTTGCCTGCTCCACAAATGGAAACAAAAGAAATCGGTGTCAGATGGTCCTTGCAGCCTGGTATCCCATTGCTTATTTAAATGTATCACACTGTTTATTTAAACAGATCAATGAATCTGGGGATCTATTGCACAGCTTAATTCATTCTGGAAATAGAAAATGGAAGATAAATAATTCAGCAGTTGAGTAGTAAAAATGCAAATTTTTCCCTTTTTTTTTGCCTGCTTGAGGGATGTGGTTATGCATAAACATTTCCACTGGGACCAAGTGACTGTAGCTGGATGCAGTTTGGACTGGCAGCACGAGGCCCCATCCAGAACTAATCTGTTCAGCAGCTCAGTCTGAAGCCACTGTCTGTACAGCTCATCTAAAAAGATATTTCTCATGCACAATGATTTTAAAGGAATCACTTAAATTACTGTTACTGTTCTGTTTTCCACAGATCCTGTCAGAAGTCCTGCTTGGCCTCCACTTACAGCTGGGAAGCTTTCTGGGAGTTCAGGATTTCCTGGAAAGAGAAAAATCTGCAAAATCTTGCAGAATTCCCTGCATTTAGTGCTGTGAGTACTTCTGCCTGGTTTAATCCTGCAGGTTCTTTCTTGAAACTCATTATTAATACAACTTCATCTTCCAGGACATAGCTGACTCTCAGAGGCAGAGCATTCAAAATGGGTAAGTGTCTTAAACTCATTTTACCCACCTTAGAAGAAATCTTGTAAAGGACATGTAAAAGTTATTAGCCAGAGACTGAATTTTAGGCAGAACAGATTCTAATGAAACTTAATTTAGCCAGAAACATAATTTAGCAACACAAGCTGGTTTTGGTGAACACGCATATAAAAAAGGTTGAAAAATCACAGCACTTTTTAGGTAACAATCAAAATGTTAACCTGTTTGTCTGTGAGCAGTTCATAAATAGCCTTGATGATGTACAGTGGCTTAAGTTCTGTAATTAAGCATAGGAAACACACAGCTGGATTTCAATTTTAGTTGAAAAACTAAAGTTTTACACAGTTGAGAAGAATATGATCATATATCTACTTATCTTTTTAGAATGCCCTTTCTACTCATTTCTTTAAGGTGTAGGATTTTTCTGTACCAGTACCTAGGCAGAATGGACCAATCAAAAAAATTTAACCTGAATACTTCACTAAATTTTTGATGGGTAATTTCAGAAAGGATCAGGATGCAATGGCTGCTTACCAGACCTTTGGGGACTGCCCTATGCTAGGAGTGCAACTGATGGAACTTTTCTGCTTTTGCCTTTATTTTATGAAAGTAACAGACACAAAGTGTGGGTCACTCAGACAAAAGTGTGCTATTCAGGTTAGAGAAAACTACCAGGCAGTTTTCTAATGCTACCTTGAAGCACTTCCTAAACCCCCATGCAGCTTTGTTAGCAAGTAGTCTCATCAAATAAACATCAAAACCAGTGAAAGCGAGGCACAGCTTGTGCCCAGTAATGAACTGAATGAGTTGGGATGAAAATTATCTGAGGCTCAGCACACTGGTCCTGAGCTGCTGTCCCACTCCACAGGCAGAACCAGGGAAATGCTGCTGCAGACCCTCAGGGCTCCTGCTCAGCTGTGCAGCCTGGCTTCTGCACAGTATTGGAGGAGTTGTGTGTGCTCAGATTTCTCCTTGGTAATGAGAGTTTGTTCCACAAAGATGCTGAATGGCAAATCCCAAAACAGGAGCAACTGCTTACCTTGTGAATGGCAATCTGCCATGAGAGGGGTCTGCTGAGAGTGTGGTGAGGGCAGCTACCAGGGGACACATCATGGAACTGCAGTCCATCAGAAGCACAGGAGACTGAGAGGAACAAGGATCACCTCTGTGTACACTAAACCAGTTACTTTATTATGAGAAACCAGAGTTGTAGCAGAGTTTTGTCAAGTAAGGCACGCCACAAAGTTGGAGTTTTGCCCCTGCTTTTCAGTACTCTGTTTTAGTTGGGTGAATAAAGGCTTAGATGGAAGTGGCAGCACAGCCAGAGCTGTGACAAGAGCAAGCCAGAGCTGAGCCCCCCTGAGCCAGCGGGACATCAAACTCCCTGAGGGCCAGAATGGCTGGGGGTGCTGTCAGGAGCAAACAAACCCCTGTGACTCTGAGCTTCAGCCTCTCTGATGGGTGTCTCAGCAAGCTGGCTGCTACCAGCCTTGTCAAACACTTTTCTACACCAACACAGAAGAACAAAAATAGCTCTCTCACTTCTCATTGGATGTCCACGGCCAGAATATCCCTGTCCAGATTAATAAGTCATTACTAATTTAGAAAAGCATAGCTCATATATCTCTTTACATACCTCCTGCTCTGCAGTGGCAGCCAAGCAGCAGGACATTTTCAAGCACCACCTGCCCAGCCTGGCTCACAACCTGGCAGAGAAACACGGGTGGTCTCCAGACACCAACTGCAGTTGTGTTGACACTGCACGTCCAGCTGTACTTAGAGGGACTTGGAAATGTATAATGCTGTGTTAGCAAGTAAAGCCCCTAGTTAGGCTGACTTAAAGCAGCTTTTAATCTTTGCTAATGAAAATCTGCACTTATGATCCTAAGTCTTTTTCCAAATACTTCCACAGCTTTGGGTGCAGTCCAACACCCACTGGCATAAAAGAAAAATCTGACTGTAGAAGGCCACTTCTGCTGACAATCCTGTACCAGTCTCAGAGACTGGCCAACACAGGAAGAGTCCAAAATTCAGCAGGGGCTCCCCTGAGCAACCTCATGCTCCCACTGTGCTTGCACACACCATGAGCAGTGCAGAGCTGGCACTGTGCACCAAGCTGTGGCAGGAGATGATGTGTCCACAGTTTTTCTTGAAGCACTGTTGTCACAGCTCAAGTGCTCCTCAGGTAGTTCTTTCTCTTCTTAGGGAACTTGAGGTTTTGCACAACCATAGCCTCAAGCTCCAGTTTCTATAGTAGTATAAGGTGCCTACCTGTAGGCTTAGGAAAGATTGCCCAGATTTGTAGTGGTTTTAGTCTTCTGCTTAGCCAGAGTGAAGATGAGCCTCCAAGTAAAATAATCTTCAGCCTGGAGAGACCACTGGACTTGGCACTTGAGCCTCATATCACAAGCATCTCTTCTGCCAGCACATCTGAGGTAGAAAGAACAAACCTGGACGTGTCAGCTGAGGAGAATGAGAGCAGGTTAGGAAGCAGTAATGTCTGTTCACTCCAGACTACCCCACACCTGAGAGAACTGAGCATTGAGTTTTGACCAGAGCAACATTATTGCATTTGTGGCTTTCCCTGGTTTGCAGCCCCAAGGCTGCCTTGCCTGGAGCAGAGCACGGCACGGGCTGGCTCTGCTGCTGCTCTGGTAGTTTCCCTTACATTGGGAAGATGTCTGTGCAGTTTGTTAAGCAAGTTCAAAACTGGCAGCTCTGCAGAGCAGGCTGAGAAGGGCCAGCAGTGCTTGGAGACTGTCAGTGCAGGGACATGTAGACGTGGGGGGGAGCAGCCCCAGAGTGGTCCCAGGCTGGGGCTGAGCCCCTTCAGTGTGAACACTGATGAGTTCCTGAGGTGAACCACTACAGTGTTCTTTCTGTCACACTCAGAGAGACAGTGACAGGGAGGAAACCTGACTTCAGTCTCTTCAGGAAGAGCCCACATCTGCAGGGAGACAGAGCCCCTGTTTGTGCAGCAGCACTGCTGCTCCAGCCTCTCTGCTCAGTCCTGAGGTAAGGAGCCAGCAGGCCAAAAGAAGCCCATTTAATGAGGCCTGGGGGACACTGTGCCTCTTCCCAGCTCCTCATTAGTGAATGGACTGCACTACAAAAGGCAAACCCCATCAGCCTGTGCAGGCACAGAGTGCTGCTGGGTCTGTTGCTGATTTACAAAGATCAGCTGTTCTGGGTTAAGAGATCGCATATGGGAACTTGTTGAGAGCTTCCTTCAAGTAAGCCCTAAAGTAAGTTACATCTTTATGGGAAAATGTTTAAAAATAAAACCATATGAAGAAGCATGCAGGAGTAGAGGCTGCAAGGGGAAAAGACAGATCTGTTTTTATTTTGCTGTAGCTCACTGTCTGCGTCTGGTAAACAAGAAGAGGATGAAGCAACTACTAAAAGTGAAGTTACTATTTCAGGGATGAAGAAAATGGAGATTATTCCAAACTTACCTTCAAAGATTTTTTATTGACCTTAGATTTTTCTTCTACTCTTTATGGGCAACAGAACTATGGTTTTTTGCCTTTATTTCTGTTTCTCCAGTTGTGAGAAATTATTATAGTAGGGGCAGGGAGTGGAAATAGCAAAAGCTGCAGTTATCATCACTCTCTTGTGACGATGAGTGTTTGAGTATTTGGTTTTCATCTCTGCTAGATCAGAGCAGATCCTTTCTGTGGGGTGGTGATTCCAACAAGGTCATGGCTTTTAAGAAATGTTTCAGTGCAAATGTAATAATTTTTTTGACTACTAGAAGGATATTGCATAGAAATGTGACTCGAGCACAGCTGCACTGTCAATAGGAGAGAATCTGTGATGCTGGGCCCATAGCAGAGTCCATTGTATGTGAACTGCACATGAAGGACATCAATTTATAGTTTGCTCTTACCTTGGTGCTGAGGCTGCAGTGAGTGATTTTTGCTGAGTCTTTAGTTAGGAAATGCAGTTTCAGTTTACAGCAAAGTTGACAGAGGCTTCTCAGGAATGATGGGCTTGTGGTCCATGGAAAATTGTTTCATGGTGGCAGACAAGCTGGAAAAGAAATGGCTTCTACTGGGGAGGCCCTGACTTTCTCTTAGTGTAGTCTGATTTCCCATTTTCATGCCTCTAGGAAAAGATCCATGAATATCAGCTCCCAGTGTGAAGAATTAATATTATCTACTTGTAGCCTCTGTTCTTTTCCAGTATGTTTTGCCACAAGATTTGGAGTATTTTCACAATCAACAAGGGTAAAGGAAAACATTTTGAGAAATTGGCAGAAACGTGCTAACAGTTTAGCAGGAAGCTGAACACTCTATTTCCATGGAAGTGTTTAAACTGAGATATTTTTATAAGTAGGAGGAAATGAAGCTTATGTTTTGTGGTTTTAAAAAATCAGTTACTGTATCTACCACATATTGCATCAAAATAAAAAGTCAAGGAAGCTAAAGTTACTCACATATGTCCAAATTGGCACACATAATTTCATCTATAAATATCTGGAATTGATACATTCATTGATAGGTGAATAGTATCAATGTGCTCTTAGGTTTGTATGGTTAGTGATCCCATTTTTAAATTCTGTCTTGTATTTTGACAAACTTCATTAATTCTTTGTTCATTGAAACCTGTATATTTTCCAGTCTTTCTCTGAAATCTAATTTAAACAAGACTCATGGGTGCAGCAGAGCTATCATTCTCCATATATTTGCAAAAAATCTGCACTTATTATACAGAAGCAGCAGAATATAGTTTTCATTTTGAAAATGAAAATCAATAGGATTTTATCAGGAGCAGGTGGCTCTAGAAAAGACATCCAGGAACTAAAAGCTTTCTATATGTAATTGATGGACACTATTTCATGGAAATTGATTATAAATGGAAGAAAATATGAGCAACTTTAATATTTTAATCTTTTCGATGATCAAGGGCATTTTAAAACTGTTACTCATTGGAATAAAGACAAATTTTAAACAACAGAGCTTTCTGAACACAAATTTGAAGCTCTTGTAAACTGAAGCTCTCAGTCCTCTGAGTTAAATTTCTAATTATTTTTGCAAGTGTTTTTTAAAGGATTTTGTGAAAGGTGAAAAGCATTGCTGAGATCACATTTGAAGTAAAAATGGAGAGGTACAAAATAGGTTTATACAAGCTGATGCTGCATCAACGTTGTTTGGGTACTCATTTAAAAAAAATTCTAAAAATTTTATTAATTTTCCTACAAAAAATATCCTGTCTAGAGATATGCATACAAACAGCAAAAGGTGATAATTTCCCTCCCACCATATGATAAACACTCGGTATAAGAAATACTTACTATTTTTAAATAAATCATAATAAATATTTTATGCTTGACTGAATGGAGTCAGCATTTAGGTGCCAAATGACTCACACCAAAATCCTTTCAGCTGCAAAGGTTTTATTCACTTTTGTACCTGCAAGAGCCTGAAGAGAGAGGCAAGGTTTGAGGTTTGTGAATTCCCTGAGAAGCAAGACCGTTGTTTAAACAGAGACACCAAAAGTAGTCTCTTTTCACTGCAAATGCAGCTTCCTCTGTCCAGTGTTCCTTCACCTCTCCCAGATGTCGTCCAAGGATGCGAGCTCTGTCCCTGCATGGCCTCTCAAGGGTTCTGCTGGGCCCTACCAGTGTCCTCCAGCCAGGAGACAAAGATGTGCATTCAGACACTTCCCTCTGGCACAGGGAGTTACCACAGTAACTCCTCAGAAAAGCAGCTCTTCAGCACAACTCAGACTTGGGAAGGTTTGCACTCCTCTCCCTGTGCTGGGAGAACTGCCTGCTCCTCCCTGAAAGGCACAGCAGGCAAAGGAAGGATTTCAATGGAGTTATGTGCATGCACAGACACACCTGATATTCTTCTTAACAAGTCTGTGGTTTATGGCTCTGATGAACTGCTGCAGTAGATGTTAAAATAGGAGAGGAAAATCTTTAGAAATAAGGCCTCCTAACACAGACCTAGTAGAAAGTCAACAACTCAGATCTAACTCAAGTCATCCTCCCAAAGTCTGGAACAAAAGAGGTACAGAAGGAAACATTCTTAAGGCAGAGAAAGAATCTATGAATTGCTTTTGTCCTTAGAAGGACTTTTCCCTTCTCACGCTGTAGCCCACGTCCCAACACCGAGACATTCCTCACACTGTACCTGAGGCAATGGCACATTCACCTCATCTGAGGCTTCACAGTATTACTCCAGTCTTAATTGCTTAATTGGACTTCAGTCCCAATGCTGACATTCTCTTTCTGTGGGCCTGCATAAGCAATTTCAATGGAGCTCAATCCAAGTTCAGCAAACTAGAAACTGATGGATATCTTTATTGGCATCACAGAGAGCTTTTGCATTTTAATTTTCATGAAATATATGATACAGAGATATTGTCATATTTATACTAAAATCATAAGAACTGTCTTGCTCTTTTACTTAATATCACATTGGTAAAGAGCATCCAAGACCATCCATTTCACTGACAGATTTTTCACTTATACATGAGTCTTCTACCATTTCACTTCAGGATTCATGTTCACAGGTTGTCAAGAGAAGATGGAAGTGTCCAAGGCCAGGTTGGAGAAGGCTTTGAGCAACCTGGTCTAGTGGAAGGTTCCCTGCCCGTGGCAAGGGGTTGGAACAAGAGGATCCTTAATGTCCCTTCCAACAGAGACCATTCTAGAATTTTATGATTTCCAGACAAACTGGAGCCAGGCCATGGATATTTTCTGAATTAAAAGAGCTTAAAAAGTTAATAACCAGTTAAAACTCTCTGAATTCTGACTGTAAGATGTCATAAGAAGAAACAACTATTGAGATGTCCATGCTAAAAACAGTCTCCCAATAATTATGATATCTGCTTAGTGATTTTTTCTTCTCTCCCAGGGAGATTGCTCCATGAGCACATCTGGCTCTAGAGAGAAAAGCAAGACCTAAGGAGGGAGTATGTCAAGAGTGACAGGTGAGGTGGACTAGGTCTTTATTAAGTAGTGGGGAACTACTAGTAATGATAACATTGTTATTGTTTTGAAGTATTAAAAGACATTTGGAAAAAGTTAAAAATGCAATATTAAAAGATGATAGCCTTCTTTGACAGCTTTGCTTAACAAACAAAAGGAAAGAAGAACTTGGAAGTTATGGAGGAACAACTGGGGAAGATAGAACACAATATCTGGAAAATGAGAAAGCAGGAGTTAGGATGAAAAAGAAAACAAAAGGTAAGAAACAAGGATTTTATAGTCATTTGTGTTCAGCTTGTCTGCAATAATCCCAGCAGAAAATCCCAGGAGCAATTTTTTCAGCAGATTAATACAAATCCTTATTTCAAACGGCTTCATTTTTCAGAGTCTTATGTTTTATTAAAGTATCCTTTTTCTGGCTATACAGCAAATATTGCTTCCTCTAAAAGCCTGCAGCGTTAGCTGGAGTAATGGAAGCTGTTTCCAAACAGTGTAATCCTCCCTTTGCAATTCATGATGCATGAGAAGGAATGTGGCTGCAACACCAGAAGGGAATCAGTGCAGGTCTCGGGTGCACCAAGAGCAGAAGAAAAGTATGGTTTTGGCTGCCATGTACCTAATGACCATGGAAACATTTGGGATTGCATTGAAATAGAAGTTTTCAGGAGCAGTTTTCAGGTCTGATATTCAGTAAAAACTTACTGGCTGGTTCAGGTTTCAGACAGAAATTTATTGAAGCCACGTTTCACAACTCAGACTGTGATCCATCCCTTAAAAAAGGAATCTGTTTTACCAAAGGGAGTGAGCATGAAAAAACTGTGATTTGTCTATGTCTGATTTTACTGTAATGTATTCCAAAGATCATGGCATTTTTTAAAAAGACTGTTGTTGTTTGCTCTGGGATTTCAAAAGCTCCCACATAGTAAAAAAGACATTGAAAGGGCTAAACTAATGAAGAATTGATCTATTAAGCTAGAACTATGCCAGTTTTTTTCCAAACTAAGTCATGTTTATTGCCAAAGGTTTACAATGTCTAGAGCAAATGTTTACAATAAATTCAAGATCATATATTAGATCCTTGCAAACAACTACAAGTTTTTTCTGTCTGATGCCTATTTTGGTAGAATAGGAAATATGGGCTGCTCTACCCCATCTTCTCTCTACTGGCTGATATTTAAACCTATGTTTAGTTAATCAACATACTTAAATTGAAAACCAATGGCTCCACTAAATTATATAATCAATTCTGAAAACATATTTTCCAGATTAAAACCCAGAATTTACTCCTTGTTCCCATAGTTACTTTCTTTGTGTCCATTTTGAGTGATACTTGGAATGATGTGAAGTGACCATGAGGACTGGATATCCCACCAAAATTGTGTTCACTATGACCATTGTGTTACCATTTAGGCCCAAAATCCTAATGTAAGCCCTCCAGATAGTACTATCAGTATTATAATGTATTAATATTACATTAAAATAGTGTATTTATGGTTCCACACTGCTCATTTTGACATAAACTAAAATGCTATTGGACATGGTGGCTTTGATCTATGTCCATGCAGTTTAGCAATTGGATACAGACTTTTGACCAGTCAAAACACAACAGTCTTTATTTTATGGGTAAAGAACAGCCTCCAAGTGAGCTCCTTCCAGGAGCAGTAAATGTTAAAGCCATAAAACTGTGTGAGCTTTGCAGCAGAACACACCTAAAGGTACATCACAGGGTGTTTACTTTTGCACAACAAATCATATCACACAAAATATATTCTTGAAAGTAGGTTAAATGTGCTTTATACATTCACAAAAAAAAAGACCAAATGTCAAAATAACATAAATGCAGTGTATGTGGTGATGATTTTTAACACAGAAATGAGATCAGACGAGTAAGTGTTTTGGCGAAAATCTGTGAAAATTTCTGAGTTGAACCAGAAGGACAATTCTGAGCCAGTTTGAAATGTGACATATATTTCTACACAGCTATTTCTTTGATGCATATAGAAAGCCATATTTGACACCTTATTTAAAAGATTCCACTCTGTATGAAACAATTCTGTTCTAAGTGGAAAATGGTTTAAAGTGCACTCTTGACTTTTCTATTGGAACAACGATTTCAGCAGATGGCTGAAATTTTGTCACATGTTCCTGTGATTTCCATAACCCAAAGGCATCTTAGGAACCATTCCACAGTTCAACATTCTTTGAAGACAATGTGAGTCCTTCCACAGATATGGGATAACAATCAAAATTTTATTCAAATGTGAACTATGTTCATATTTCATTGATTTTAGATATATCCATGGTTTGTATTGTTTTTTCCATTACCAATCATAGAACTCAAACTATAGAGCAGATTTCCTTTCTTATATCTCACTTCTCCCAGCCAGGTATTGCTATCCTCTTTTACCTTGTTGTCAATAGTTTCTGAGATGCCTTCAGACGCAATTACAAGGTCCACTGGCCTCCTCAGGAAATTGCTGAACTCAGTCAGGAGAGCTTTCAAACAAGTGGTGCAAACAGAAAAATAACACTTAGAGGATGCATGCAGTCTTGGAGAAAAAATTTGGGCTTCCAAGGTCATTAATTTTATATGTGGAAAGCCATGGAATTGAATACACCCCTGTCTCCTGTGAAATTTTTAACTGTAAAATACTGCATAGCACAATGGGTCTAATAAATTGTTTCCTGTAAAACCTTGGGCCACAATTCTGTTAACATAAATCCTATGAGTTGGTGCAATGCTGATCCCCAGTCTCTCTTCTGAGAGATCGTAATGGAAATCCTCCTTTTTCCACTATGCAGAGGAGGAAGCCTTTCTTTAAGGCTCTTGTGCAGCAGGATATGGAATAGACCAGCACAGGGCAGCAGATGCTCTTGCAACTTTTCTAGGGACTTTCTGATATCAGAATCTCCTCTATTTACGAGAACACCATCTAACATTATTTTTTTTTTCAAACTCAAACTCAGTAAGGAGTGAGTAAAAGAAATGTTTGAACCATTACTTCCCAGGAGGAAAAACATGAAAATATTAGGGAAAAAAAAAAAGCTTGAAAGAGTCATAGACTTTTTTATTTACACAGCATTTTAATATTTTTTTTAAAGTTTCTTCTTTCCTATATTTGTATATGTTCCTGCTTTTTGCTTTATCTCAAAAAAAGAAAGCCTATGAAAATTTAAAGAATGACACAAACCTCATTCTTATCATAGGAAGGGTTTCCATTTTTATTTTTATGTTTCTGAAAGTTAGGAAAAAAATGAGCACAATATCTGGTCATAAAATACTGGCATTGCTAGGAATGCTGCCCACTGATGGCAACACACTGCTCCAACAAACATCTCATGTACTTCCCAGAGAGGTGTTGTCCCCTGATTTTCAATGATAGTTGAACCTTGGTTGCTGCTGATTTTTTCTGCTTTCTTTAGCCTTGGTCACAACATGACTTCCACAGAAAATACTGTGAGGATACTGTGGAGAACTTTCTTTCTTATAGTTGAAGAAACATCAAAGGAATTACTGGATTTATTCTGCTGTAGTGGTGAAACCTGCCTGAAAATGTCCTGGCACATATAGGAATAATTTATTTTGTTCCAGTTAACATGTGGAGCTATTTGCATTATACTGCATATTCATTTAGCTGTCATCACTGTGGGTGGGTTTCCATTTTCCACCCTCTGTCTGAGTGATGATTTGGTAGAAGACAGGTCCTATAAGAACATAGGAAAAAGTGATCTATAGTAGCTGTAAAAACAGGCAAGGTGGAAAACAGTTTTACCTACAGGTATTGATATTTCTTTGCACTTTTCAATCCCTGTTGAACAATTGCTCATAAAAAGAAAATGCTCTGGTTAAGCTGGCAAAGACTAGAAATACCACATATTACACAGCCCAGATAGCATTCCTGGCCTGGAATGCAGGTGCCCATAAATGATAAATATGACACAATAAATAGGTGGCAGAAAAATGAGAGATGTGAAGATCCTATGTCCTGAAGTGGAAATTAAACTGGAATTTCATAGTGAGAGATTCCTATTATCGAATAAAAAAACCCCTCCCAGCCCATAACTATTGCCAATATTGTGATGAGTCCTTTGAGTGCATGATGCCTTCCTTAGAATTGCATTGCTGCAAACAGGGATGGAACAGCACTGAAATAGTTGTTTCCTGTGCAAACAATTAATTTTGCTATTTCCTAATAGTACAAAATTAAGTTATGCAGTCAGTAAATTTCAATTACACTCATGTTGCCATTTCTTTTGCTGGGCTTGTTGTTTATTGTCTGTGTACACCATGGTGAGTGCACATGAAATGTTCATCCCATGTGCCACTTGGGCTGTTGCTCAGACAAAATTTTGTAGTAAGAGATGGAAATATGACAAAAGAACCACTGAAAGAATACTTTTTCCTGAAGGTTCAGAGAGTTTTCTACTTATTTTACTTTAGAACTTACACTTTAGAGATCCAAAAAATTGAAGGAAAAAAATGTTTCTAGTTTTCATGTGGGTTTTGGTGTGTTTTTGTCTTTTGGAATAGGTATTCTGAACAACATGAAACATTATTTGCTAAAGATGTATGTGTCCAATAGAGCTCTATAGCATATTTTCATTCTTCCCATAATGACATCACTTCTCAGTAAGCCTTCTATATAAACACCTCACTGTTTGGAATAACATTTATTTTTGTATTCTGTATTCTCTGCTTCATGGTACTTGTGTGGCAGAAAATCTTCCCTGAACAAAGCAAATTACAAAGTGTCGTTGGAATGGCCAAATTCCACAGAGAAGGCCCCCAAATCACAGATTTAGAACAACCACAAAATGTTGACTGAAAAACTGCAGAAAAGTGCTACCTTTTGTATTCTATTCTAGTCCAAGCACTGCTCTGCTAAGGAAAGGTGGGAAGCAGAGAAATGCAGCAGACTCATCCTGCCATCTGAGAATTTCTGCCTCAATGCTAAACCCTGGTTCACAGATACATTACTTTGTTAACAAAGATTTTTCTTCTCTGCCTGAGATTCAGAGTAAGATAAAGTTGAAAAGCGACAAGAAGATTTTGTTGGGGTAAGCCCAGTAATTGGGAATAAACAGCTGGGGATTGGCAAACTCAGTTACCTGTGTTTGCTCACGTACAGTCCTTGTAAAGAAAGGCAAGAGGAGCATTTGCAAACACTTACTGCCCTTTATGCAGTCTAAAGGCTTTCTCTTTGCGTGAGTTTGAGCTCTCTTGCAAAATCTTACCAGTCTAATATTAGTGAGTAAAGAGAGAGGTGTTTGAGAACAAAAAATATCTCCCAAAATCCTCTTATAGAAAAAATATTAGGAAACCTTGCGTGTATTACACCCCATTTAAGAAATACGTTAGAACAGGAATCATGAAACTAGTGGTATGTTTATTTTGTCAGGCAAATGCAACTTTCAAATTCAGCTGTGTACATGGTACTGGCCCCTCTTCAGCTCCATGGGTTTGAAAAATGCAAGATATGCACTGGAAAAGATTGGTCATGTTGAACATTTATTTTGATTTCATATTTTCTTACAGTCTTCAGCCAGAATTGAATTTCATGTTAGACACCTGTGAGCAGTTTTCAGACATATCATAATTACTTTTTGGTAATTATGGGATTATTTGTGCAAAACCACCCCGTTGCCCCATGGCAGAAGGTGTTGGAAGCCACGCACTGGAAGTGGAGACCCCAGGTGCCTGCAGACACAGCAGCTCCAGACAGTCACCTCACACAGAAAAAGCTGGGTACCCAAAAACTTTGAGGGGGGCTCTGTTTCCTTGGCAATGCTGAGACTAACTTAACTTACTTACATGATGGATGATTCTGCTTATGAGAGAAGAGAAAGACATCCAAAGAGTAGTCTTGAGTTTGATTCTGAGGGATCCAATCAAGTAATAAAACCAATTTCTTTCATGCTTAATTTGAAAGCCCACGCCATCGGATCTAGGTTGGCCTGAAACAGTGATGGAGCTTCATGCTGAGAATGTCTGTACCCATTCCTGATGAAACCATGCACTCAGAGTCCTGAGGCATGTGAGCCTTGACAAGGTGAAACTGGTTTGTTCAAGAGCAGAGGGAAAGAGGAAAGTTAGAGAAAAACTGGCCCTCGCTGAGAGCAGCATAAGCTGAAAGAAAATAATACATATCAAAGGGCAGGAGAAGATAGAAGAATAAGTTGGCAAGATCCAAGATAGACTCATTTGTTATACAGATAATGTTCTTTGGCAACTTATAGCACAATGATGAAGAAATTTTCCAGGCTGGGACATAATTTTATACTAATTTTTCAATTTGTTTAATTCTGAGCTTGGCATAGGAACATCAGAAGGAGGACACTACTTGAAGGAGCTCAGTTTTGTGTATGCTCTGCAGCTAACAAAAAATGTATTATTTTTTACAAGTTTTTATACTCTTGCATGTTTCCCTTATCAAACTTTATTTCAATTATTTGTCTATCTCAGTAAGCTTTTCTTAGCCTATTTGCAAAAGATGTGTGCAGTGCATTATGCTGTGCCAATTTCTTCCAAAGTAACTGAAGAGAAAAACTAATTTATCAAGAAATAGTGTTGGTTTGGGTTTTTTTAACTACAATTTCAATGGTCCAGTCTTCATTCCAATCTTATTTTGAAATATATAATCATGAAGGTGTATTTTGACATCTCTTCTGAATCTGAGTAGAGAATAATTAAAGCAAATAGCAATTAACCTGTGTTAGGGAAAGCATCATCATGTAAGTTCTGCTTCAGGGAAAATTCTGTTGTAAAATCAAAGGATAGACAAGGAGGAAAATGGTGTTTGAGGCAAGCTGCCAGTCAGATTATGTTCAGTATGGTTGATTTAATGTTCCTTCATCTTCCCAGTCAGAGTTGTGGTCTTGAGGAACACATTAGGAGCTTGCAGGAAGATATAAATATAGAGGATATAAAATGGGATAAAGACAGCATTGCAATTTAGGACTAGAAAAATGAAACATATATATATATATACACACACACACTGAAAATTAAAATAAGGGTTATGCAATTAGGCTTAGTTCTGTTATTTATAAAATATGGGTTTTATTCCTTTTTAGTGAATAAATTGCTGAAAACACTGAGGCATGTCAGTAAAAGCTTTAAAATGGCTATACAGGGTAAAACCAAAGTTCATAATATGCTGTCTCAAGCAATGAGTAAAAGCAGATGTCTAAGACAGACCAAACATGAAATCAGAAACTACCTCAGTCAGAGAAAATTTTCTTCTTTTTCCCCCTCTTCTTAATAATTCCTAATATTTGTCTCTATTTTTCTATTCTCTGAGCTGTTCTCATGGACTGTGTATTACTCTGCAAGATGCAGTCTGCAGTAATTTAGAGCACATCATATTTTATGTGAAATTTTGATTTATCTTTCCCTCATCTATATCATTTCACATTTATTTTGTTGAATTGTATCTGCCATTTAAATGACTCGTTGCCCATCTCAAAGGGTTTTTTCTATTTCTTTAGTGAATCTTCTGCTCCTACTCTCTGTTTTCAGCTCTTTAATCCTTCTCTGTTGGCAAGGGAGATTTTGAGAGCTCTTTGGAAAGACAGATATATTATATTAAGGGGATCTTTGTCATAGACTTTTTGTCTCCTTACAAAAACCAAAGAATAAAGATTCATTTATATTTTAGTTTATGTGCTTCAATTTTTCATGTAGTTTCTAATGATTTTTAAGGTAATGATATCAAATTTATTGTGTTGTAAATATGTGCCTTTCTCAGGACACACATTTATCATATTTTCTGGTTTTCAGCCCTCGAGTACCAAGGTGGTTTTGAGCTGGAGCTCATGAAACAGAGCCAGGTCAGTTATTGCAACACAGGCAAACCATAGCATGGCTGGAGATGGTCCTGGCAGATCTGCCTCTTGATTTTCCTGATGTTTATGTTGATATGTTCTAACTATCCTTAGATATTCTTATCTACTTTACACTGCACAGAGTGAGAACCAAACAAACCAAACCCTCTCATACTCTTGAGGGGAATTCTACCCTCTGCTAATTTGACTGTACATTTTGCTGCTAATGTCAATGGATATAAATTGCCAAATTCCAGAATTTACTTTTCCAACTCAATAGCCAAAGAATAGAAGCGACAGGAAAATCACTTTTACAGACAGATGAACAGCAAAGTGCTCTTTCCATTTGTCTTTCTGCTTGGTAGGAAAAAAAATTGTCTGCACCCACAAGCACAATATTGCAGAAAGTCTAGTATTGAAAATCCATACAACTTCTCCATTAAAGAACGTGGACTCTTAAGAAATTCTGGAATTGCTGGCAAGAAGAGTCCCCATCTTTAATTCATCTGCCTTACTTGAGCAGTAACAGAAGGTGCATAATAGAGATCTGATCCAGCAGAATGTGTCACTGTACTTCCTTTAATCAAGGAAACCCTTCTGTACATCTTAAACACAGAAGAACTGAGTTCCAAGGACTCAGAAAATATTCAGAATTTCACTGCCGCTCTGATTGCATGAAGTATTACCAAGGGTTCTTGTTGATATAAAAAATATTATTGCTTAGCAGCAGGGACCATGAGCTACTTAGCTGTAATGTCACACTATTAGGTTTAAGGTAAAAGGAACAACTACAATGTTTGTTTAGTATAAAGAGATAAATCCTCAGGAGAATAAAACAGTAATTCAAGTTTCTGCTGCAGGATGAGTCAGACATTGTAGCACCAGCCAAGCCCCTGAGACATGGGCTGATGGCATGCACTGCTTGGAAAGCTGGTGAAAGCTGCACTCTGGAGCCAAAGCACGTTGGAGAATTACTGCAGATTAATTTCTGTTGATGTTGAAGGGTGCATCTCTCCTAAATCCTTTGCTTGTTATGACTCTCCTCCGCTCAAGTGGACTGGAAAGAGATAAAGCTGAAAAGACATTTTACTAGGGAGATAAATATTGCTGGGATCTCTAACATCACAAAATAATATACCTTCCCAAATGCAGACTGGAGAACAGGTATTGTCAAAATGGTCCAGTCACTGCAGCTTGTTACAGGTGAAAGACTTCAGCATTTCCAAAGCAAAATGTATTTTCATTCTGCCATGAATTTAGGTGAAGGGATTAACGTGAAACTGATAGAAGCTCGCACATTAATTTTGCTTAAATATCAACAACTGGTAAGTTTTATTTCCAGAAGGCCAAGCTTTTAGAAAGGAAGGGAAACAGTCAATAAAAACAAGTGGGATGGAGAGATTAAGTTATTTTTAAAATAAAAGCAAAAATTGCCTGAAAAACCTATCCCCATAAGATGTGAAAATTAGTGTTGAGAGATTGCTGGACAAATAATCCCCTCTTGTAGGACAGAAAAGAGCAAGCAGAAAAAAAAGCTGAATCTTGAAGATTTAGGCAAAGCAACAGATGAGGGAGAAGACGTGAGGAAGTGAAAGTTGCCAGATTTTGCAGAGGAATTGAAGAACACACTGTGAACCCTGGATAGCAAAATGAACGAGCAGCGGAAGATGGGAGGTTTAAGGCAGTGCAGAAGGACTCCACAGGCTGTGGGCACGTCATGTTCTCAGTGGGAACATGAATGTGGTTTATGGGTGTGAGGATAGGAGAGCTGGTGCAAGAGGGGATTAGTGAGAAAGTGTGACAACAGAGCTGGCAGTCAGGTACAAGGAGCTCCAGACACTCCCACTGAGGGACTAACTATTCCACCTCTCCAGTGATGAACAACCTGGCATGGAACACCACAGGACTCTGAGCAGGATTTTAATCTCTCTTTCCAATGGGGGTGTAAGGGGCAGATATTGTCTTTTAGCTGTATAACATGGTGAGGACGGAAGCATGGAAGGAGATGGGGAAATGGGTGAGGTGCAAGAGAAAATTAGGTGATGACTGCCCCAGGCAGGGGCAGGGAAACAAAGAGGGACAGAGACAGAAATGAAGATCCAGAAGGAAGAGGGCTTGAGAAGCAGCACTGAGAATGCAAGAGCAATCCAGCTATCCACTGCATCTCCCAGACATCAGTGTGGTTCTCTGTGGTAGCTAGATTTGAAACAAGGCTGGGAAATGTCACTGTGCTGGTGCTGGGAGCTCAGGAAAGGGAGAGGAGATGAGTGCAGCTCAGGGTGAAGCCAGGGCAGTGAGTCCTGGAGCTGCTTTTTTTGGGACAGTGTGTGCTGACACCATTCCCTGCTCTGCCAGCAGCTCCAGGAGCTGCACGGTGACCACTCAGCCCTTTGCCTCCGCATGGGTTTTTGGATTGTGTCTCAGGTCAGGAAATCATTCTAGTAGGGGGTGTGAGCTTTTCTCTTTCATGTATTAAAGAGCTACAACCCTTCTCACACTGCACAACACCTTTAATGTGTCACAGACACTCAGGTCACAGCCACCCAGGTGCTGGCAGGCAGTGTCCAGTAGGGTATTTAAAACCTAATGAGGGATGTCCAGTGCAGAATCTCATACAAACATTCACCCAATAAGATGGAGTGCTAATATTTATAGTCACTAATGATGAAAGCAGGGTTTTTTGGGTTATAGAGACAGTTATCTATTACATTTGTTTATTTAATACGGACGTTGTGTGGCGAGAAAATACGTAAGTTACATTCACAAGTTTAGCAATTATTTTTACTTTAGTTTGTGCATTTTGGTCTATTTGTCATTTCCTATTCTGAGGTCAGCAGAACCCAATCATTTTTATCAGCACTTTGAGTGCTACAATGCATCGTCAAGACTGGAGAAAAATGGGGATATAAAAGTAATCTCTGCAACAGGTAGGGGTGTTTACATATAGATAGCATGTTTAGTTTGATAAATGCTTCTTCATGTAGTCAGTTTTCTAAATATCTGATAACAAGAAAACACACAGAAGGTGCCAGGTTCCATTTCTATTTTCTAGATAGAACAAAATGAACTGAATTTATAGATGCCACTGGTGTACCACTCATTTACTGACATTAAATTCTGAAAATTGTGGACAGCGAAAGAGAGGCTATTTCATTTTAATAGAGAAGTGACAGTTCTGTGAACTTTCTTTGTCATTTCTCATATGAGCTTGCCAAACAGCATGAGTGAAAATGTCATGGGGAAGAGATGGTAAAGTCTGCTCCAGGCTGAAATTTTACAAGATTCCTGTTCTAAAGTGTTTTCTTTAACTGGTAACTAAAAATGGCCAGCAAGTTCAATGGCATATAAAAATAAATAAGTTATTAGTGTTAGACACTTCTAATTTACAGGGCTTCAAAATGTCAGGTGAGAAAAAGCTGGCAGACAGTTATCACTGCTAATTACCTTCCAGCTCTGTTCTGGATGCATTTGCAGTAGCTGTGAATGTACCAGTGCTCCTCAATGTGTGACAAATAGACCAGTATTATTTTGTAAAAACTTCAGTAAGAATGTGTCTTTGTCAAAGGTAAAGGGTGCTCAGATTTCAATCAGAGAATTATCGTAGCAGCCAGGAAACTGTCCTTTGCCAGCACTGTGCAAGAAAAGAAGTGAGAGCAATGTCTGGCGAGCTTTCCTCGTTCCTTTGCCAGCTCCTTGGAGGCAGCAGCCACCCCAGGGTGTTCTCAGCCTCCCCGGCTCCCCATGCCTGCCCCAGCCTTGTCCTCCCTGGGCAGCGTGGCAGGGCAGAGCCCAGGGGTGTGCCCCGAGTGTCCCTCACCTGCTGCCCACTACCCAGGGCAGAGACTGGCAAAGCAAGGCTGGGAATCTGCAGTCCCAGGGGCAGAAATAATTCTGCAGTCTGAGCTCAGCAGCTGGTCTCAGCTCCTCACTCAGAGGTAGAAGTTTCTAGTCAGCAGTTATTAAAATGCAGCCTCAGTGGCACATCTCTAAATCATCTGGACATCTCTAAATCATCCCTGGGCAGAGAGTAGGACCTGCCCACCTCTGGCTGCCCACTGTGGATGCAGATCAGCAGATTCTGTAGTGCAGAGGGGGTGTGTTCCCTCTGCCCCTCTCTCCGTGTGTGCAGCTCCCCAATAAACCCCAGCTCTCCTATAAAAACACAACTTAATATTTGTGAGGCAGGAAAAGGTGTGTTTGACACCACTTAAATTATTGCCAAATACCAAGTGTGACAATCTGCATGTCTCGGAGGGGCTTAGGCCAAAAAGAAGTATGCAAGGATTTAACAAGGTTTATTTCTGCCACTACACCTTCGTTTTCCATTTCTCAGATACTGAAAAAGCTTGGCTGTTTATTTACAGCCAAAAATATTAATAGTTAGAATTTTTGTACTCTTTTTCAAAAAATAAGAATTGGGGTTTGTCTTCTTGGATGGGTTGGGGAACTGACTGCCTCACTTAAAGCAAAATTACCTTTATTGTCACACACTATGGGTCATATTTCTATTATCAGGTCAGTTTGAAAAAAAGCTTTGAAAAAAAGTTGCTAGATAATACAAATCCAAATAATACCTTGTCTTATTGACATTAACTCTACTTTGTAAAGTAAGTACCCATTTTACAGAAATTGAATTTATTGATGAAATAATGGCAGAAAATATGTTCCAAAAAAGAGACATATTTCAAAGTTTTTAGATTTTTTTGTTCTAGGTTTGTAATTTGGATCTTGGCTTTATGTTATACCATATATCATATGACTGAAACTGTTTCAAAGAAAGAAAAATGCTTTCAATATGTATGAAGAATTTCTTTCCACATGTCATGAAGGAAAAAAAAAATGTTTTGACAACTGTTTTCTCATGAGACAGGATTTGTGTGTTCTGAGGTGCAGTAACATGTCACCAGCTAAGCTAGAGAACAGCAGCAGTTTGAAATAGTCAGTGAGGATGGCTGGGCCAAAAGACTTTTTTCTAAAAAAAAGCCAGCTGCAATGCCATTTTTCATTTAGCTGGGGACTGCCAGTCAACATTTCTTTTGGATTTGAATAAATATTCTCTATATAATGATTTCTTAACATTTTAATGTCCATTCTTCCTCTCTTCTCTAGCAGTTCTGGGCTTTGTTATGTTCCTGACTGTGATGTTCGGGGCCTGGTTTTCTTCCTTACCATTTTTAAAGATGACCTTGCGGGTAAATCTGATTTCAAAGGTCCCTTGGCTCCATTTAAAACCCAGGCCTTTAAACATGGTCTTTAATAGTTGTAAAATGTTCTCATAAATTCCAAGCTATGTATTTTCTATATTGTTTCTTTATGGTTCATTTAGTGTGACATTATATAAAAATTTTAAAGAGGCATTTCCTTCTCAATCACTTTTGAGTGAGGTGTCTGGAAAAATCACTCTTAAAACTTTCTGTTTGAGCCATTAATTAGCACACTTCTTGTTAACTGCTGCTGTAGCTTTTGATTCACTGGCACCAGCACCCTTCTGGTGTGATGGATGTGCTGTAAAGGCTTAGATAGATAGGCTGTTTGCATGTCATAGTAAAATGAGATATGGCATTCACTTTCAAAATGAACTTTATGGGATAATACTTTATAGAAGTGATGATGTCGTCCTGGATACTGCAGCTTTGCAAGTAAATACAAATAATGCTCCATGTGTTTTATGAGCCTTTGTCGGTGTAACCTTTAACAGGAAATTAAGACATATTCAGTGCAGTATTTTAAGATGAAAGGGGCATTAACATAATGGCATAAATAACAGCCCAAGAATTTATGTAGGCAGCTATGAATAAAGATACAAAGGTTTCCTGAACATAAGAGTCTGGTGTGAGGAAAAACCAAAAAGTCTCATGGAAATAGAAGGAGCTACTGGAAATCAGAACCCCTTGAGATGGGGAGGAATTTGGTGGCTCTGGTTTTATTTTGACTCTTCTTCTATAAAATAATAATAATAAAAAAGTTTTAATATTGCCAAACAGTTTTTTATTATGTATAACAAACTGCAGTGTAGAAAGTTTTTCTCCTAATGGGAATTAATGACCAAGGGAAAAAAAGCCTGACACACAAGAGGGATGTAAATGGAATTAGCACAGCACTGATCACCATGAGCTTGGTTGCCCTTGAACCTGCAGAGGGATTAAAGACAGTGAGGTGGTCAGATGTCCCTGTAATGAAAGAGCCAGAACAACACTTCTGAGAGGAAAAGCAGCCTGAGCAAAACAGAAAGCACAACTGATTACTGCCCTTGGTTTTGTTGGTTACCAGGAGCTACAACACAGCAGTAAAGAGTAAGGCTCAGGCAACATCTGTTAATGGTCCAGCATGAGAAGGGTTAGAAAGCTGTGCCCCTGCTGGAATGAAGATCCATCCTGGGAGGGTTTTACACCAAGGCACAAGGCTGAGTGCCCAGCTCAGCTGCCACTGCCAGCAGCTACCCCCAGCCCTGGCAGTGCCCCTGGCAGAGCCTGGCACCTGCACTGCCTCCCCAGACTGCAGCAAGGGGCACAAGCAGCAGGAGCAGGCCTACAAGTAGATGTCCCAGAGAATTATCAGGGACAGTGATGAATCACACTGGCATTTAGACCGTGCTCAATGAGAGATGAAAAGTGAAAAACTAATTTCATTTTGTAGTAGATTTTCAAAATACCTGGAGGCAGCATTTCCTGGTTCATGGCCCAGTCTTGTAACTTTTCGTCTGCAAACTCCTCTTTTTGGTTCTTACATCTGGTGCTCTTGTATGTGCATATTAATAACACATTCAGGGTAAAGAGAGCTGCCACTGACAGTAATAGCACCAAGACTCAGTGATATAAAAATTGTGCAGTATTTTCTTTTGGTCATTACAAATAGAATTAATGAAAGGCAAAAATGAGAAATGCTTTTTAAAGGTGGATTAATTTAATATATAACAGCCAGAAACATAAAATAGAAAAAACATTGTCAATTTCTATTCTACAAAACTTGAGTGGGTTTTGGCAGTCAGCATGAAATGCAACTTTGCTGTGCTGCTGTGCATCATCTCAGGACAAAAAGTATTATACAATGCTTGTATTTAATGCACTCTACTTATGTCAGTCAGTAAGTGATAGCATGTTCTATCTAATTAAATCCAGATTTCTGTGCATCTCCTAATTTACTTACTGTGAAAATAATGGAAGCTAGCATTAAAGTATTAAAATCAGATAAAATTGCATTTCATATTAATACAGTGTGTGGAAATGTATAATTTAAAATATATCTTATGAAATGTAATCTCCCTTACATATTGCATAAGGCTCTGATATTGATCAAGATATTTCCGGGAGTGTATGATGAGAGGAGAAAATGAGTGTGTTATCTTTCCTCTAGGTAGAAGCTTGCTTCTTGCTGACCTCTTACACTGCTTCTTTGAATAAAACTAGTTCTTGTTTGATCTTTTTTCTTCTTGTTGTTTAAAGAAGGTTAGTTTCAAAAAGGGATGTTGGAATGTAGTCAGCTTCTCTCCAGTCAGATACTTTGCAGAGCAGTGGGTGAGCAATCCAGGGCCCCTTCAGCTTTGTCCCTTCTCTGGTCCCACTGGGATCAGTTCCTTAGACAAACTTTGCTTTGTTTTCCCACTTTCAGACCTGCACAGGCTGCAGGGAGCCAGCAGGGCCTGGCTGACAAAGGCACTCAGATTGAGAGATGCCCTTGGCAAGACACTGAAAGAGGTGCAGGACACACAACCTGCAGTGGCTGCAGAGTGCCAGGACACCTCGCTTCGACAGGTCAGTGTATTTAGCTTTGCTTCTGGCTTGAAAATTCAGCCTGTCTAGAGACAGAACAGGCTTTGACTCCCTTTTCTGAACACTGCATCCTTCAGGTTGGTTCCCATGTCATTCACACTGATGTAAATGCTCTGAGGCCAATGGCACAAAGCAGTGAGAATGAGGTCATCAACATTCAGGATCTTCTCTTTTCTGGAATCTGCCATAGAAATGTTCCCTATCTGTGACTAAGGATTTGCTTTTTAAATCACAGTTTTTATTTGTGTCAGAAGCATTCAAATATGGCCATTCTGGGCTACATACGTACCCATTTGTAAGTGAAACTCTATAAAATCATCCTCTCTTGTTCCTTTTGAAAATGTGTCTAATAAATCCTGTAAAAAATTCATCTACGCAATCTTGAGACAGGCACTATTAAAATTAAGAAGACTTTCAAATTTAGGAGACACTTTAGGATTAGAGCCTTATATTTTAATATCTGACATCAAAGCTTCAAAGAAATTTATTCAAACTCGTACACCAGCAATATGGAAGGTGGCAGGTGTCTACCTGCATTGTTATCTGCTGGCTGGGGACCAAAAAGCAAAAATTAGTGATACAGAAATCTGAAACTGAAATTAAAAATGAATTCATAAAAAGATAGCATTAATATTGCCTATATCGCTAGAACAATAATTGCTACAGTTCTTTTTTTTTAGCTTTTTCATTAACCAGGCACTTAAAATTATTCAAAAGAATAAAATTATCTGAAAAGAAACAAAATTGTAGCTATTTTCACTCTGTAATGTTTATCCTTGGAGAAGCAAAATTGTCTGCCAAATGTGGGATGATTCCTTTCTTTAAATTCTGACTGACAGGAAAAAAAAATCTGCTCTCTGCAGAAATTATCTAATTTTGTAGCTGTCTCAAGGATGTGTCTCCTTTTGTCAGATGATGCCCTTTCTTCCTTGAGTGGAACATTCACTGTGCTCCATAAACAGTCACTTTGCATTATGTAGATTATTTCCTAGGAAAAGTAAAGGAGTGGGCTTTTGACAATGATGGAAACAACGAAGCATGAAGAATTCAGAGGAGATCAAAGGTGCTCATTAGTTTAGATGGTAGGAAATAGAGCCGTTAACAATAACACACTATCCTTCTTGTTACTCTTTCATACAGTATGAAATCCCATAATTGTTGCATCAGAAAATGCCTCATTTACTATTCATGAATCAAATATTTAAAAGAAATTCTTATGCTTCATATCACATGTGGTAGAGGGAGCCCCTCATTTATCGTATTACTTTGATGTATTTTTTCTTTTACTTGAAAGGCTAATTCAGATTGCAGAGGTTTTATAAATATTTTATAGACTCAGTGTTGTGAATGATCAGAAATCTCTCCCTCTGATATGCTCTGAGCTTGCAATTCAGCAGTGTTCAAATTAAACCCAGCAGAGGAATAGGCTGTGGAAGCAAAACCCCAGTTGAATCATCTTCCATATTCCTGCATTTTTACTCAGAGCATTCCTATGACAGCTACAGGTGCCTCCCGTATGTAGAGAGCTGAGCACATCACTGGTGCAAAGTAATATCTTATTCATGTCTCTTCTCTGCTAAGACACAACCAAGAGAACCTATTTCAGGCAACTTCATGTTATAACCACCGACTTCAACCCAAAACTATTTTTTGATCTTATTTAATTTCTTGATTTGATCTTGATTTAATTTCTTAATTTTTGATCTTATTTAATTTCTTGCTTTAAATTATAAAAGTCTGCAAATCTTCTAGTATGTGGCTTAGCAGTGCTAATATTACTCTTTCCCTGCTCCATTTGAGGTTGAAGAATAACAAGAATACAATTGGTTTAATTAAATTTTTACTGCTTCTTTATGTCTGCTACGATTACCAGACTGATGCTGTATTTAGATACTGAACCATTTTTATTTAGTAGCACATCGATAGTTTTTAAATTTTATCCATTATGGGCTTTCCCCCTATATATCTTGCAAAAGAAAGGTGGATCTGTGTATTTAAAATTTTATTGTGGGATATTCTGGGCAAAGCAGTGGATACATCAGTGGAGGACAGATAAAAAGTAAATAAAAATATACCTGCAACATCCTCTGCAAGCAAAAAATCCTGCTGAAAAGACCTGCCAGAGTACCACTAAAACCCACAATACATACAGAAATTGCGTGTTTGCAGTATAATAGATACAGTGTCTTCCTTTAACAGTGATAAAAACCTCAGCAGACCATTTCTGCTCTCTCATACAAGGTCTGTGTCACCTGCATTGCTCAGAAGGTTTTCTGTGAACCACTTCAGGTAGAAGGTCTTGGCTACCCTGTAACAGAGCTGAAAACCCAGTCAGTCATCCTGTGCCACAGCCAACTGCTCCCCTGCTCAGAGCAATTCTGTGTGTGACATCTAACCACTGTGTCAGCATAAATGGCTCCATCCTTTTTGTGCTGCTTTGAACTACAAACTCACCAACGTCACTGGTTTTCCACAGCAGTGAATTCCCACAATTGAGCATCAGCAGAGAAATCGGTGTCTGTGCTCTCAATTGGTGTCTGTGCTCTCACAAGTCACCGGGCTTTCTTCACCTTGAGCAGACTGGAGGTTGACACCACTCAGAGGTCACGGGAAACATCCATAGGGAAGGGATGTGGGAGGGTTTGTGCAGTTTCTCTCCCTCCTGTTCTGCTGTTTCAGAGTCCACAAGCAGCTGCCAGTGTGTTTAATCATTACAAGAAGTAAAATAACACTGGAAAGTGCATGCAAGATATGGGTGCACTGGGAGAGGACAGGAGGGTGGGAGAGGAAAACAAGACGGATTTTAATCATCTCTGCCAGCTCCCAAAGTAAAGACATACCCAGTGTTATTCAGCAGCATGAAGATATGTTTTAAAAATAACCTTTAAAATAATGGTAAAAAATATAAACTAAATACTGCTTGTCTGTTCTCCAGAGTTTGAAAAGAAAATCAGCTTGTACTGCATTTGGTAGGAAACCTTAGCTTACTCCAGAGAACAGGGTGTAAAGCCACAGTACTGCACTGTTAAACAGATTTGGTATTCCAGCTAGGTACTGAATTTCCTTTAATAAATATTAGTACTTGGAAAAATTCTGAACTGTGTAAAACCCACAATTTCAAATTCCTTTCCAGCACTTTAGCTTATGCAAGACTGACACAGAAAGGAACTTCGGAAGCCCATAAAGGCAAGGAGGTTTAACTTCTGCTTTCATTTTTCCTAAAAGAATATTAAAGCCATGCTCGAGTAATCATTTTTAATGAAAGAATATAACTCTGAGTTAAACGCTCATCATAAGCCTGAACTTGTGAAAGAAGTGTATCTCAAGACTATCATGAGTAATTGCTGCATATTTTCAAGACATCATTATTAAGATGAGCAGCTTTTAGTGCTGGTTAACTGTGACACTGCTGATTTTCAAGTGGGTGCAACTCTTACATTTTTGTCATGCTATCTTCCAACAGCTCCTTCTCCTTTTACCTCTGAACATGGGACAGGTTCCTACTTTCAGTGGGGTTTATTGTTGATGGTTTATGTTCCATCCTTGCCACTCCATTGGCAAATGGGAAAGAACAGTGACAAATGTGTGTATCATGCCCTGAGATATACATACCACAGGTTTTTGTTAAGAGTTTTCAATCATTTAATCATTTAACACATATAAAGACCATGCTGAAAGGTGATATTCCAATACACAGACCAGCTATGAAATAACAGCCATAGTGGTAGTTTTTCTTCTCAACCTATTGGTTCAGACACTGAGGGGGCAGGGAGGGAAGGGAAATATGCTACACAATAAAGAATCTCCTGACTCAGCCTAAGGGAAGAGAGACTTTTCTGGTCCTGTGATCCAGATCACTCATGGGCAAGACCAGACCAAGGCAGATGGATCAGACAGATGCAAAACAAGCCCAGCCATAAAACCTCAAATAAATCTTACAGTCTATGTCCCAAGCTCTTTAGTATGCTCATCATTACTCTGTAAGTTTTAAAAAGGAAAGCTCGAGAAACAAAGCCATTTGCCTACCATTTTTACTGAATCCTGCATTATACTTTCCTCTATAAAAAGCAGGCTAAATCTAATGACTGCAGCCATCTTCCAGTCTGCAGGCCTTTCTGCCTGCAAGCTGTGATCAATTTATAAAATGCAGATGAAAAAAGCAGCCCAGGGAAGGATGCAAAAGCTCCTGTAAGCTGCCAGCCCTCTCTCAGGTGTCCTCTTTGTGGGTACCAGCACCTCCACACTCATGGCAGGGGGTGAGAAAGAAGCTGAAATGAAGTAATCTCTTCAGAGAACAGCGATGTCATCCCTGAAACTTTTCTTAAGTCACTTTTCTTAAATTCCACTTCACTGATTTCAGGGCACTCAAAATTTACTTACAGGACATCAGAATTTAAATAAAGGACTCAAACTATGTCAACTTTTAAATGATTTCTTGTTCTTCAAGATACTGGCAACCTGATACCTATTCCACATCTCTTTATCTGCCTTAATAAAAGCTTACCGACTTAGAAGCAATTTTCCCACTCTATCAAAATTCTACAAAGGACATGAGAAAGGTCGGAAGAAAAGCTCTGGTTTCTCTGACTCTGACCACAGAGCTCTCCAAAAAGCATATTGAATATCATTGCACCCAAACAACGAAACATCATACCATCACCTTTTTAATCTACGATGGATGGCATTTTATGGCAATAACAGAACAATACAATGGCAACCTTGTCTTCTTCTGGGTTTCATGTAAATCAAATCCCCCAAATGAAACCAAATTTAGAAAGAAAAACAAAAAGAGCTGAACTTTAAATGCTACTACAATATAAGTGTGCCAGTTAGAGTCCTGCAAAGGAGTTCCTTTTTATCTGAAAGCACATGCAACCTCAGAATCCAAATTCAGATAATGCTATACTTTTCCCAGGGTGGCCTCTTTGATTTGGTGAGTCTCAGGCTCTTAATTTTCCAGATCAGGTGTCAGACCAGAGAGATAATCTTGGAGCCTGCATGGGCCTGCTTTAATTTTCCCCTGGAAATCAGAGTGCAGGGACCAGAAGGAAAGATCTTACTGGTTTGCACAAGATTTTCTTTAAAGAAAGGTGTAGAGAACTGAGCTGTGCCTATTTTATAACTGTGCTGCAAACTGTGCTTGGAGGTCTCCACGTGGAAAGCACAAGATGAAGGTATGATGAGGTTTAGGAGTGCCAGGAAGACATGTCCTGTCCTAAACAATGACAATTCTTTACAGAAGAGATAATGAGGTAAATTCATGGTATGTTCTGGCTGTATTTGTTTCTTCATGGTCTTCAAACAGGTGGAAGCACAACTACATGATGTTTATTAATGGCTTAGCAGGAGCCTGTATGCAAGATGAAGTGTGCCTGAGAGAGGAAGAACTTTCCTGTGAGTCCACAAGATAAGACGTAGATGAGCTGTGGGTTAGAGGAAGACTAATACCACAGCAAGTGATAGTATTAAAAATAAATAAATGTTTAAGTCATAAACCATGAGAGAAAGCATGAACTGCATTACTGAACAGCTTGGAAGAGAAAGAAAAATGAATCCAACCCCTTGGATCAAGGCAGTTAGAAATGGTTTATAGTTTTAATACTCAAGACTGGCAATGACAATAAAAAATTTAAAAAACTTAGACACTGTGGCCTTTATCATTCTCCCCACTTACAGTCATGGAAGATATTTGTGCCTATTATGCATTTATCAACACTCAATTTTCTGTAAGGTGTAAATATTGATAACTGAAATGCTGATCTTAAATCATTTAAAAACACTGTTAAGTGAAAAATATTCCTCAAGCTTCCACCTCAAAAAACAAGCATTCCATACAGATGCCTGTGGCCCAGTCATGGGGCCACTGGTGTGGAATTTCTCAATGTGGTGAAAAGGGACATGTTGTAGATTTTGTAGTTTCCCTGAAGGCATGTTAAACTACACAGACACCTCTCCAGAGAATCCAGTGACTGAGATCTTTGTTCCCTTCACCAAGGAAATCAGAGGCAATGCACTCAAAAATGGAACCCTTCACGTGGCAGGTTCAGTACTGAACAAAAAAGCAACTGTTTGTCTTAAAGTAGTAACCAAAACCTCTCAAATCTTTACTTAAATACTCAAAGCCTGAAATGCTTGTGTGTAGGTGTAAAACACTCGAAGCCTTGGACTTGTACAGAGTAATTGCTTAGTCCCATGCAGTACTCCTTAATTTCTTTGGTCGTGAGCAGTAATTCCTGTCAGATGTGCATTATCACAGTGCTGGGGGCAAAAAGCTCTGCTGTTGTTTCCTTCTGAGGTATAAATGAAGTGATGCCATTCACATTTTATAAACATGTTAGCTACAGAGAGCTGAAGTGTCTTGCCTAAGGTCACAGAGGAATTACTTACTCTGAGCTGGTTATCCCTTATTTTAGTCACATAAAAGAATTTGGTTCTCAGTTATCAACTATTTATCATTAAATTTGTCATTAAGCAAAGAATAAAGACAGCATCACAGTCATCATTCAACAGAAAAGCATCTTGCAAGGGTGAGTCATCACAAAGTGGAGTTCTGCAACTACAGGATGTTTTAACAAGGGCAAGGCTAGAGGCTAAATATTAGAGTTGCAGAAAGCATATAATAAATACAAGATTATTGAAAACTCATCTAGCTGCAAAAAGAAGTGGATATGGTGTGAATCACAGCACAGGTTTCGGGTTCTCACGGCTGCCCTGGTGTCAGGCTTAGGAAAAACAGTGCTGATTTTGGCTTCATGTTGCAAACTTGTGAAACTCTCACTTTTTGCATTTTGATGTGAAAACCAGCCTTATTTACTTTAAATTTTTTGAGGCTTTTAAATTCCCAGACTCAAATAAAATCGCAGGACATCTAAAATAACAACACATAAGAACAAAGCAAAATTTTACAGGAGATTCCATGTGACCAAAGACAGATGAACTTAAGAAATTTCTATGGAATATACAAACTTGAGGTTTTACTCAGAATTTGTTCTATTACATCAAGCATTCTTGCTCACCCAAGCCGGGCTGTAAGACTACCCAGCACAGTTATTTATTGCTACTCTGTTAGGACTTTTTTGTCGTTTGCAAATTTTACTACCAATGATTTTATATTAATTTTCAGGTTTTTGCTACTTGTGACTCAAGAAATTTAATTACTCTGAATCAAGAGTATTTCTGTGAAAGACTTGTTACAAAATATAATAGTGGAGATTTCTTATCAAAGATAATTTTTGATCTAATAGTTGATCATGCCTAGCCCACTTACATTGAGATATATTAACTTTGTATAGATTTGTTTGAAATACATTGTTTTCTGTGTCATTAATTTCCAATATTTTTAAATTTTAGATGGTTTGGTCACTCAAAAAGGATGCTTGCTTTGAACTTCATTATTCTAACTAATGGGTAAATTTGCAACTTGATGATCAGATGCACAGAAATAACTGTCATTTTTATTCTTCCATAAAATTTTAATATGAATTGCAATAAACAGCTCAACTGGAATGCCTATTGTTAATTTTAAATTGATTTATGTCCTTTTTAGGACTATGGTTTAGTGTCCTCTTTAATTCTTACAGTTTATGGTGGATTTTGGTAATAGAGGTTAATTCCTCCAATAAAGAAAAAATAGCATGTGCAATAGAATGTATTTACAAAGATTAATTTTATTGCAAAAATTATTCATCTCCTAAACTTTACGATGATAAATATCCAGACAAACTGCAATGAAATACAGCTTATTTCCTAGACTTTCAGCAGTTCTTAGAATGAGAAGGGAGAATCCACTGGCAATGAGTACTTGGTGATGTATGGAAATACCAACACTTTTCCAAGCACCTCTGAAGCCTCACCCAGTGCTTCTTGGATGGAAATTCCTACAAAATTAAGGAGAAAAAGGTAATTGCAGAAGGAACACTGAAAGAGAAAAAAAATACTTCAAAGGCTATTTAATTAACGTTATTTTCAGGATAATATTTTGATTCTTATGAAAATCATTTAATCATGATTTGGAAGGAGATTGTTGATAACACCAACATTGCAGAGCTGGAATCTTTTCAGGCAACATTCATAAAAGTAAGGAAAGCTCTTCAAAGGATTTAATACCAAATTATGTAGTTTGGTGCAGGTAATTGCATACTAGTTTACATCTATCAAACACCTAACTATTCATTTTGATTTATTCTCAGAATTCTGGTTTGAGTCAAGAAGTTCTGTTGCTAGAGCCTGTGCTTTTATCTTCCAGCCCATTCAGTGTGCAGATGCATTCAATGCTTCTGCAAATTGGCCTCATAACTCTAAAGAGCACAGAGGCATTTTTGTGGCTTTAATTGTTTATTTGGTTTTGGTTTCATTTTGTTTTGATTTTTTTTCCTGTCCATTCTCTCCAGGAAGAAAAATTAGTCTTGTTAAATCTGTTAATTTAGAAATGGGCTGGGAAGCTACTGAATTGACAGTAATTGTGTATTGTTACATTTTCAAATTTGAATAACAAGCCATTTTTAATTCTTAGTGATGAATAAATGGTCATAGGATAATCTAAGCCAGTGTCACAGCTCAGAGAAAACTATAGGACTTTCTGAGTACCAGCTGACTGAAAACTCCAGTCTGTTATCTTTGTGAACTCAGGCTAGCAGTGTTTTTTCATTGAATTTTTGATAGGTCAAGTACAGTTCATACATGGAATGATTTTTATTCACACCATCCTACAGTGTGTTATTTTTTATCAGGTTTCAAGCTAAAAATAAAAGTTTTTTGATATACAGGAAAATAATATCTAAAAGCACTCAGAAAATAATTCAAATTATTCATTGTAGCATTTTTTAGAAACAGCAGAGAGCTTGGCCATGGTGAGCTGTATTTAGCCTAAGGCTGAACAAGCATTAAGAAGACACGGTGACTTTATAGCAATTGTGTCTTTTATGAATTCAAGGCTTCAGAAAAGGGAAATTTGGCTTCCTTATAACAAGTGTTGTGTAAAAGCCGTTTCTGAGCTGTTTAAATCAGATCTGTGGGGTTTGAGAAGCTGCACAAGCCACAGACCAGGAGTGACACTTGGCTGCTTCCTGTGTGTCACAGGAGGATTCCTGCAAGACTCTTGGAGGTTGTTGGTTTCCAAATGCTGAGCAAAGATGACAGCAAAGAGGGACAGGTGAGGCAAATTTTCTACCCATCAGTCTCAACTGAGTCTAATTTTATTACATAAAAATATATCTACTTTAAGTAACAACTTGATATAGCACTATTTATGACCCAGACAAATACGAATTGGAAAGTATCGCATTGAGCATACTTGCAGCATTTTTTATCTTACTGGATGGAAGAAGCAGCTGACTGGAATGAATAAATAGTCCATGTTGGATAAATTTAGTATATTAATATTAAATATTTTACACTACCATATCTGAATTTCACTTAATTTTTCCATTAATTCGTTTCTTATTATTCCTTTTTATTTTTTTGGGGTTTTTTTTGCACAGCCTCTGTGAAATGGAATAAAAACACCAAAATAAATAGTTGAATTATTTCTAACCAAATAAACTCTCATTTAAAGTCAGGCTCCTAACTAAATTATTTCCTCTTCTGCACTTACTGTAAGTTAGGAGAAAATTAGCTGCTTGAGCTCCAGCTACAGGCCTCTGCTTAAGAAAGATCTGTACAACTTGTATACTTGCTGAGACAACACAGTCGTGCCTTAGTCTCCAAAATGTCTCTGAGCTCAGTTAATATTTTCCAGATGAAAGGTACTGTCACCAGTGAACAGGGATCCCGGAGTGCTGATTTGGAAAGAGACACGCCAGGCACGTGGACACTCAAACTGAGAAAGTGACCAGTGCTCAGCAAGGACCGTGGAATAGGAACATTTGCAATAAATGTTGGGATTAATCTTAGATCAGAAAAATCCCTCCTCCTGAGAAAACAGCTTCCTGCGAGTGAACCTCAAATTTCAGTTGACAGTGACTCCAAGCACCTACCCGCTGTTCACCCCAGTGACATTTTCTGTAATTTAACAGGATGCAATATGAAGTGTGTTTTCCCCCAAGGCTCAGCATAAATTTCCTTCTGCTTGTTTCATCCTGTTACTTATGCTTAGACCACTTCAGATTATCTTAAACATTTCCATGGCACCTGTTGATAGCAGCACCCCCAGTGAAGCTGGTGACTTCACCCCTTTTCAGCTACAGTGCAAGCGAGGACAATGTGTGTGCTTGAACCCCCACAGTAAGACAATTTTTACCAATAAGGTAAAAAATGCTGCAAGAACAAGAAAGATTAAAAAACCCAACAAACCAACCAACCATCCAAGAAACAAACCAGCAAATCCACCAAAAAACCCCCCAAACCACTTGCAGAAGTAGATTATATCTGAGCCTGGAAAAAAAAGTACTGGAGTAGATATGTATTCTTCCAAGTTTTTATGGAGACAATAAACCAAAACCTGGGTAATATGTTCTGATCATCTGTTTTAAGCCGACTCAAAGTACTTGCCTAGTAAAATTATTGCTTTATATAACAGTTTGTTCTTTTTGTTTTGATTAATGATCGTGCTAGTTTCTAGGCAGCAACCCTTCCTGCAGCTACATTGGAGAAAGCACATTTTTTGGAACTGCTGTTACCTGCCAGTGAGAAAATGGTTGTCCTGCCAGTGCCTTTTACAGAATGCAATTAAATCTTGTTCTAAAATAGAAAGTGTCCAGTGTTGTTTTTAAACGTGTAACAATTTTTGAGCATCCCGTTCTTGTTTTTCTAATTCAATTGCATTACCGACCATGTGAATCTTCAAACAAGATAAATCGCCTTTGTTTGAAATAAATTAACTATATCAACACGTTTTCTCTCCAAATATCTTTGGAAACAGTCATACTTCCTCACAACTCCTTTTGCTAGCTCAGACAGTTTTAACAGCTTGATTTTTTTTTTTCCCCTGGGACCAATGCAGTAGAAGCACATTGTGCACATGTCTTTTAGTGTTTAATCTTTTTCACTTGCAGAGTTTGGTCACAGAAAAAGGGCTCATGAAAACAGAACTTCATTTCACAGGCATATAAAACAAAATGGCAGCATTCAGATAAGGCAACTGGAAAGACTTAGACTGTTGCAGAAGCTTGAATGCTGTTGTGACGTTTCCTGTCTAATCAAACTCAGAAAACTGGCACAGCTAGTTTTGATCAAGAAGATGAGTTGCTTTGAAATGTGTTGGAAAAACACAACCCACAACCCACTGCTTCTGCTTCTTCAGCTCTCATGCAGCCTAGCAAACAAGAGTCAGACCAACATCTGCAACCAAATATGAGCTGCTAATCCAACCTGTCTTTCAAAGAAGTTGAAAGGACAGAGAACAGACTTTAGGTTCAGTTAGGAACCTAAAGACAGAGGTTAGGTTCTAACCTAGTTAGGACAGAGGAACATTAGGCAAAATGCTGGAGTTTTCATATCTTTTTAAAGAAATTTCTTCAAATTTTTAGCATGTCTTTGAAAAGCAGGAAGGACTAGGAAAACCAAACAGCTATTTTTCAGGTCACTCCGCTTTGAATGCAAAAACTGGGAACCAAGTCTTAAAAAAATTGTTTAAGGTTTACAGTAGCAAAGAAGGTGTTTTCATTTCCAATTGCCAAACAGAGCTTCATGGGTAAAAATCTCATAAAACACTGCATGAGATGAAAAATGCCAAAGTGGTAGCCAGATTTCAAGAGAGCTTCTGCCAGAGATTTGTGTTCAACTGTATGAACTGGACATATGGATTTAGTTATATTATGAGAGAAAAGTTTGGAGCACAGAAATTGTACTTCTGTAAAAAGCCAAGAAATATAATGCAGAGGGACTAGGCAAGGAAGAAAAAATTTTTTTCAAACTAAGGCAGAAAGTAAAAGAAAAAAACCACAGAGTCGTGGGATCTTCTGTCCAGTAATAAAAGCAAAGTAAATTTCTCAGAACATTTGTGAATAAATCCAGAGCTTAGTGACATATTTCAAAAACAAATGACAACAATCTGCATACAGCAAAGGTTAACAGCTAGTCTGGTACTATAAACTTATTTGGTTTTGTTTCTAAATCCTGTTATTTTGGGTTTTAGTTGTTGGTTTAGTTTCTTGGTTTTGCATTTTTTTCTTTTTAAGAAGAAACTTCCTACTACAGAGACAACTCTATTAGTACAAAGGACATTCCAGCAAACACCAGAGGCTTTTTCAGTGAATACAGGGTGGAGAGGACCCAGCCTTCCCGCCAGAGAGCCAGCCAACACTTCAATAACTCCCAGTTCTGCATCAGCCATGGTAGGTGGGGTCTGTATTTTCACTTTTAACATCTTGCTTGCTGAATTTTCAGTTTGACTTTTATGCTTTGAGCCAATTTTTCCTCAGTTTCCCATCTTCTGGCTGCTGTTGCACATTGGCAGATGTCTCCTTATGCTCTCTCTTTCCCAAACTTTCTGTCTCTGGAGGAAGATGAGAGGTTTTATCTGTTACTTTTCGCTTGTGCAGAACTTACTAAGAGAGTGATTAGTTGCTGTATTAGGTAATTAATTTTAAGAGTAGTGCAGGCCAGAAAATGCCTTTTTTGGAGACTTAAACCTGTTTAGGACTTTCTACACCCACTATTATTCTAATTCCTTGGAAAAGATCCTGAAATTCCCCTTGCAGTTATATCTCCACTGTATTTCAGTATCAATGGAGCTGAAAAACATAAAGGGCAATGTAAACACATTGTTATAAATACATAAAATATTCCTAATGAGACCTTTTCATACCAGCAGCCAAATTACCTCTGTGATCCTCCAGTCATACCACCTGTGTCAGCAATCGCAGTTTCTCAATAATTTCACGCTTGCCTTTTTTCCTGAAATCACTGTCAAAGAACTAATTAAAAATGTTAAAAATATCAGGATTCTAAAAATGGCACTGTAAGAAAAATCTGAGAAAAACTGGAGGTTTTAAGCTCTCAGTCTGATTCCTTCAGCCTAGCTGAGGTTCAATAGCAATGTTGTGTTTAATAAGAAATCTTACTGTTTGTCTGTGTATTCTTTCTTCATGCAGCTGTGGGCTCAGGGCTTCTAAAAAAAGATGAGGACATGAAGTCAATCAAGCAAACAGGACTGGCAGTGCCCAGCAAAAGGCTGAGGAGCTGGGATGCAGCACAGGAAAACTACAGAGCAAGTCTGAGTGATGACTTTAACCAACTTTTATCTTTGACCTTTACTCAGTCTAATTATTGTGATTTTCTTTCATTTTATTGTGGTTTTTCAAAATGTGTCCACACTTTACAAATGCTCTGTTTGCCTCAGTAGAAAGAGTCAAAACAAACAAGCAAAAAAACCAAGCCAAAAGTACAACTCCAAAGCTGGAAACTACTTATTAGAAGTAGGAAAGGCCAAACTCTGCTTGCTCGGACTTCTCTCTTGTTCCCAGCTCTGTGCTCAGAAGGGAGGAAGCAAACAAAGGCCGTGGCACTCCCTGTGCCCCTGCCAGCCCAAGCAGAGCCTGGCAGTGCCCACACACACCCCAGGCAATCCTGTACCAGCCTGGGCTGCCCGTGAGCCCATATTCCTGGGGAGCTGCTCAAGTGCTCTGCAAACCTGGCGTGGACACCCGGGCTGCCTTCCCCCAGGAAAGGGGTCATGTTGAAGTCACAGACTACATTCAAACCAGCATTTCTACATAATCTATAACAAAATATAGAAAGTTTTTTACTACTTTCTTCAGAAGTAAAATGTGGATGGGGACTGGAAAACCATTTTTGGTCTCTTTGGCGAAGCATTGTTTTATGATGTGAAACCAACATCTGCCAAAGAGGTTATTGCTCACAGGTACAAATGGGCTCTATTGCAAGACTGAAAAATTAATTAAACCTTTGTTTATTCAATTACTTGGCCCTGCTCTATCTAGATAAACAAGCTGAATAAACTGAAATCCCTCAGCCTGAAGAGCCTGAATCCTATTATCAGCTGTTAAATTAAACATTTAGAATGCCACATTCCATGAAAGGATATTTCCAAGGACCTATTGTATTTCTAAAACAGCATATTTAAAATATTTTGGCATTTTAAACAAAATTGCCTTGAAATTTTAAAAATCTGAAATAGGTCTAAAAATTAACTACTTCCATTTAATTTTTTCCGGAAAGTTTTATGGGATTATACATATTTTTTTTTTAATAGATATAAACTAAGGAGAATAATCTAATAAAGAAGAGATGAGTGTGTTTGGTTGTGTAATATTTTCTTACCTATGATCACAGACCATATGAAAGAGTGTGAAATTCCTCTCTGCCTCTCTACAGATCACAGTAATGAGATGCAATTTCAGAGCTACAGAAATTTCACACATTATTCAATGGGGAAAGTAAGAGGGAGACTGAAGCCCAGGACCAACAGCATTTACAATTAGAATAAATTGTGAGAGGCAAAGCAGATGTGCTTGAGCACAAAAACCACCTGGCAAGTGTCACTTTACAGTCCTGCATGTGCAGAAATGCTTTTCAGAGGTGATGAAGTTTACAGCACAACTGGAATCCTATACTTTACTACACAAGAAACTGGCAGCAAAAGCAGCTGCAGGACAGAACATTCACAGGCCAACTACACCCTTTTGGAGGGGGCAAAAAGAAGCTCATGTATTCAGAGGTTTGAACCAGAGTATGATATGCATTTATCATTGGGATACCTACTGGTTTAGCAGCTTCAGCCATCAGCACTGAAGCCAGTGTTTCAAATTTATATTTGGCTCTTGGACAGAGATTTTATTAAAAAGGTTAGCCAAGAAGAATTTGTGAGAAAAAATGTATACCTCATAAAATTCCATCTCTCTTCAGGAAGCACCAAGCATAAAAGACTATGGAAGATTTCTCACCATAAAACAATAAAACAAGGAAAAGATATTGTCCCTACTGAGTAACAAAATAAACACAAAAGAACTTCAAAATCAGACAAGACTACCTACTCTTTCTGAGTAAGCAGAGTCAGTATGTGAAGTTTTTTACTCATTCCACTGCACTCTTTTGTTATTTCTTTATCTGTAAACAAACTCTTATTTTACACGATGCTGAACGAAGAACAGCAATTTTCCACATGACTAGATAAATCCTCAGAATCAGAAATCTGACTCCTGTGTCAGCTTGTTCCCAGTTTTTCTTTATTATTTACGTGATTTTGCCATGAGGAGGAACACGGCAATTTCTGTCCCAGAAACAGACTGGAGACTGACATGGGAAGGTTCAAGAAGGTTATTTATGCAAAATAATATTTTTCTGGTATAATGCACCCCCTGATTTAACACTGGATGCAATAACTTTGCTCAGCAGTGAGAGTGCCAAAGCATCACACAGCCTCTAATGTAGTCTGAAAAACAAGAGCTGATTTTTGCAGCAGCAGCAACAATACAAAGGCAGGTCAGGACCCTGAGCCCAGAGTAAGTCACAGCATTTTTCTTCTATGTCCTGTAACAAGAGGACAGATCCTGCTCATAGCAGAGGCTGACTTGCTCAGCAGGGCTTTAGCTTTGGGCTGAGCCAGAGCCAGGGGAGCTGAGTGTCTGGGTGAGCAGGGGGGTCCCCAGAGCCATCACTGTTCCCTGTTCTCATTAGTGGCAATGCCAGACTCTTGCCCTGCACCATCAGGCCCAGGGCCCAAGTTGTAATCAGCACAGGGCATTTAACATCTGCCATTATTCTCTTTCTGAAAGTGAACAGGTCTCTATTGAGGTCACAGCTACTTGTGACTGGTTTCACACACAGGTATGACACCACTGTGCTTTGCAATATGCCATTCAAAGGCTTCCTGATCAGTGGGGGAGAGACAATAGATTTGACCCTGAGTGTCAGCAGCAAAAGGAGCATGGGTTAAGCTCAGATGCACAGAGATATTTATCCTGATACTTGAAACTGAGCACTGTTTAGAGCTCAGACTTAACAGCATCAACCACCTTCGTCCTCATTGAACAGAGCAGGCAGAAATCTGACTTGGATGATTAGCTAATGTTATTAAAGTTTAGAAAAGAAAATAAGTACAATGCAAATGAAAAACCTCTGCCTGTGACTTAAGCCAAGAACTCAATTGTGGCACAGTTCTGCAAACTGAGCAACCAGGGCTGTCTGTGCCCCATGACCCCCTGGGCAGCAGCGATGATCTGCACTGGCACTTGAAGGCACTGTAAATCATCTGCCCAGGGCAATATTGTAGACCTCAATAGATCAGATTAGCCCTTGCTGTCTTCAGAGTAGATTTACTAGAGCACTAATGTGTTTTTAGCCCTTCCATCTCCCTCAGTGACACTTCCCCGAGCAGTGTTATGCACATTTCTGGATACAGAGCATGCCATTCAGAGCAGACATGAACCTGGCTTTCCCTGGTCTCTGCAGGTGTTCTTCAGAGTTCAACCAACAGCACATCAGCAGCTCTCCTTACCTTAATAGTGACTGCCCACAAGTTTCAGTCTCACCAGAAGCTGGGCTGCATTTCTCCTGAGAGGCCAAATGTCTTCAGACATCCTGCCCTCTAACTTCCCAATGGAGCACAGAAGGAAACAAAATGCAAGAGAGACGTGGATTTCTACCTCAGCAGGCTTGCAGCCTGAGTCCCTAAAGACTGAAATTTCTATAGCTCACGCTAAGAAAGGCACAGACAGATGTACTACAAAAAGCTACTAACTTTAAACAAGACCTGTTTCAAAAGGTGGAAAATGCAGTAAGAGAAATCTTGCAGACCACCTGCCCAAAACCAGAGAACCAGTGTTCCCCTGTTCTCTGCTCTACTGCACAACCAGCCTGGCAACCTCAGCACTCTAGAGAGACACAAAAACTTCTTAAGAGAAGGGATTTTTTTTCACTGTTTTGTGTAATTTAGAATCTTCACTGTGAATTCCTTGTAGCTCTGTGGGCTGAGAGGGGCAAAAAGCTTTAATCCAAATATCAAAGTGCCCAGGGAAGTTTGTCTGTAAGTAGCAGAGCAGCTGCTGGCAGATGTGGCTCACCAAGGCTGCAGGACTGGGTTCCCCTGGCCCTGGCCGGGGGGCAGCAGGGTGGGAGCTCCTGCCCAGGACTGCACAGGCAGCTCTGCCACAGCCATCCACAGATGGCCCTGATGCCTGAAGGGACAATTTCATCCTGAATGCTTTGAAGGTTGCCACTCTCCTCCTTTCTGTGCTCCACTAGTTTTTTAAGAATTCTGGTTTCCACACAATGCTGTGGAACGACACTGATCCATTGGTGGTGTGTTTTTTTCCAAAGGGATAAGCTCTGGGACTCTTTCTGGCTCTTGAATAACCTTTATCACTACCAGGGCAGCATAAAGAAGGGTTTATGATACAGCCTACTGACCTATTTTTGATATTTGTTTCCACAGAATGACCTTTTGCTTGAAGTTTTACTCTACTTATTCCAACTCTTCTCAAAGCATTGCACTAGAGATGGAAATAAAAATGGATGATGATAACAATAAAAAGAAGATATGGCATCCCTAATTTTCATAAAGCAAAATAAGTTAATTTTTTAGTCCTTTCAAAAAGAAGGAAATCTCTCCTCTTCTATTCCAACTCTGACTGCTCTAAAAGACAGGGGAGAAGGAAGACTGCAGCAATGGATATAACTCTCTACCTATTCTCTTCAACCTACTGCTCTGGGCATTCATTTAAGTGTCAGGCTTGTTCTCTGCAATAGGTATAAAATTGCTTTCATTGTATTTATCAGTAGATCCCACACTGTCTATTTATGAATGTGTTCTTCCATAACCAATGTTTAAAGAAACAGCAGAAGTCTCCATATGTGCATGCTCAGTTTTCTGAGGGCGAAAATATTACTTCTGTTCTCGAAGAGTTTCACCTTACATCATTTGAGGTCAGTCCAGTCCTCTTCTTTATGACTCCACTATAATCTTGAAGAGCTTAAAGGAACTCTTCAACTTTTTTAACTCTTCCATTGTGATCAAACTTTCATACAACCTGTTATTTTCTTGAGTTTACTTTTTTATTTTCACAAAGGATTCTGAAATAAACCCCTCCCCAAAGCCCCTACATGAAAATCATTGAAAAAATGACCAAAGTTGACCACAATAGCACTTACTTCTGTGGTTTTTATGGTCCAAAGAAGTCTTACTTGGGAATTAATTTTTCTCTATTTGATAAAAATTGCAGCACATCTAGAGATTATACCTAACCAACAGCCTAACTTGCAAAACTAATGATTAAATATCAAAATACTTACAAAAACAATGCATTTAATCTACTTGACCGTTGTTTATAGAACAACATGAGACCAGTGACAAAATAATTCATTACTTTCGTATCTGTGTTCCTTTAAACTTTGCTAGAGGTGTGTCTTTGCCCTGGGGAGTGGGAAGCTTCCCCCTGGGAGCTGGCTATGAGTGGGCCTTTCGAGTGCTGGTACAGCTGGGGCTTCCAGCATCAGCTCCTTCTCTGCACCTGAGTTCCCACCCAGCACTTTCTGCACCACAGCTCTCGCTGCCTCTCCTGCAACACCAGTAACCCAAAGTGGCTCCAGTCATTCCAGCATCTCTTTTGAGAGACACTCTGCAGGTCTGATTGCAGCACACAAACACAAAGCTACAAAATAACCCCTGACTTAAATTAAGCTGCCAACACTGACTCGATTCAAAGGGGAGGTTGTCTTAGTTAAATTTGCACTGGCTGGCCGTGAGTAATGGCTACACTGCTCTGTCTTTCCTGTCCAATTCAACTGCACTAGTTTGATGTAAAACAGGGCAGAAGGAGGCATCAGAGCATTTAAGCACTTGTTCAGTTTACAGTCCCTGCACTCTTCCACTGGAGTTAATGTTACACCTCTCCATATCAGAACTTACAGGTATGAGTTTGCCAGTTGCTCCTTACCTTGAGTTTAAAGAGTTTTGACACCTCCTTCAGTGCTCATGTAAATTGACAGAGAATGTTAGCATACAGCCATAAAATCCAGCCTGCTCTGCATGGTACTTTTGAATACAGAGATGAAGCAAAGAGTATACAGGGGCCTTGATTTGGGCAGAATGACTGTATCCTCTCCTAAGGAAATACATGAGATCAGAGCCCAACATTTTTTCACCTCCCCAAATCCAGCCTAACTAGTTTTACATTGTTTTGTTTTGCAGTCTAACAAATCACGGCTGGCTCTGTCAGCTGAGGTACCATCTCTGTAATGCTCTGAGCCAAGTGCTGCTGTGTTAGTTATGGAGATGAGAGTGTGCAGGCAAGCACTCATTAGCCCTAACTAATGAATCCCCTAACTAATGAACCCCCTAACTAAGTCACGCACAATTGAGAGGAGCACGAGTAGCTGAAGCCTTGAGCCTTATTGCACTGGGTGTTCAGAGAAGGGCTTTTTGTTTGTTTCTTTCTGATTGAGTGAAACTATTCTCTGCCTTCCCTGCTTTGTAAGAGGCCACAGTCCCTCAGTACATTTCTAAACTGAGTTGTGGTTTATGGGAGACCTGACTTTTATGAGGAACAAAAGCCAGGTTTGCCTGGGAGGGATCTGAGGCGCAGTCTCACTGTGCTGTAGCTGCAGTAAAACAAGGTGATCCTGCAGAGATATACAGGTGCTCTTTTCTGAATATACAAGTGGCTTCACAGCACCACTGGCAGCCCCCAAAAGCTAAATGAAGTAGGTCTTTGTACTCTGAAACACAATCAGTCCCCTGAAGACCTCAGGGAAAGCACAGAGGAGCTTTGGTTTCTGAGGAGGCTGGGAAACACAAGAGGTCACAGGGAGTGAGAGTGCTGTGGAAAGCTGGCATGAGCCACCCTCTCACCTTATGAAGGCTGTTTCCCCTTCATTTCATGCTCAGTTACAGAGATCTCTTCTCAGTGCTTGTTTAGGAAGCATTTTTTTCCTTAGATACAGTGTTTTTCTCTACCTTCCCACTCAAGAAATGACCTCTCCAGGGGAGGATTGTAGCTATTTAATATTTGCATTTTACGATTACATGCTTTTCTAAATTCCTTTTTTTTTTAATTCCTTCCAGAAATCAGTGGGTCAGGAAGAAGAGAGGGAGCAGCATCTTTGCTCAAAAGCTGCTGAGCCAGCTCAGGGTAAGAAGCTCCAAGAGATTTCAGGGAAAGGGGAGCCAAGCTGGAAGCTATTTCTGTTGTTTTCAGAGTTCACACAATTTGTCTAAGCAGATCTCTTTCAAAGCTCTGCTTGAATGTGTCCAGGGCTGTAAAGACCTGGCCAGGCATGGAAGGCTACAAAGCATTTCCAGGGAACTCTGACATGGCAATGAAAGCAGAGAGAAGCTAATGATGGCTCATAAAATCACAATTTTCAAAAGAAGCAAAAGTGAGAGGCCTCATGGAGTAGGATTTGAGTACAAGAGAGCTGGACACAAATTCCACCTTCACCAGGAGGGAATTCACTTAACCCACCTCAGTCTGTGCCTCCACCCATACTCTGGGGATGTAAACTCTACTTTCTTGGGCTTTTTGTTTCTAACATGATTAACATTGCTAATTTACTGATTGCTGATCCTCAGAAGCACTGAGAAAAGCAGCTTAATTCTTTTGAACTTTTTAAGAAATCCAATGTCCCTTTGTCTCCAGCTTTAGACTGAAGCCATGGAGTGAGAAGGAACCATCTCCAAGGAGTGGAGAATTCTCCCTGCTTTACTCAGCACAGCAGGAGGAAAGAGCAGGTTCCCTGCTGAGCACACAAGGACGTGTGAGGAGAAGATGACTCTTCCTGTCTTATTAAATTAGAATTACACACCTAAATAAATATATTTTTCCTGCCCAAACAGACTTGCTTTCCTCTGAGTATGGCAATAGCATTCTGACCGTGGGGGAGTAAGAACACTGGTGGGCTCTGAGGGAACAAGCACAAGCACTGCAGAGCACAAGGGATGCACAAAGTGAGCGACCTTCAGAGTGCTGGTAGACTTAACACCAACCAATGGATGTAGGGAATGATTAGGATAAAGCACTGCCAGCATATGTGCAGTAACACAGCAAACCAGCAAACCACACACCAGCACAAATAAATGAGACTGCAACATTAATAAAGTACATAAAGAAGAATACCTCTAGCATTAGCAGGCAAATGCTATGTTCAGTCTGGATTTCATTGAGGATTTATTTGAGAATTTGAGTTAGAAAATTAATCCTGACATCTTGTCTTGACTGAATGCAATTTTCTCCATGCTTTCCTTCATGTGACTGGAAAGTTTTATGATTTAGTAAAAAATCCTTCCTAACTAAGACAGTTTATAGTAGAAAAGAAGGAGAATTGAAAATAAAGTTGTTTCTTGGGACAGTGGTACTCACTAAAAGATCCTTCACTGCCCTACACTTTAAACCATCTGTGAAATGACATAGTAGATCATGGAAAAACTGGGCTGACATCCTGCTCCAAGAAACTATTCCTATAAACAGTCATCTGTGGGCAGTGAGCCCATAGTATGAAAAGTACAGAAAGACTGTCCCCTGCTATGGCAAAATTTACCATTTTACCAAAATTACTAGGATATATTTATTACAAAAACATAAATTAAAAATGAAAGGTTTAAATATCCCTTTTCTTTTTAAGGGGTGAAGGGAATAAATATAGTATCTGGCTGTCAAATCAAAAAGCCATAAAATCTCCATGGAAATAAAATAATTTATAAGTTGCCTGATTTTAGCCATCCTCCCCTTGTTTTACAAACCAACAGTACAGGAACAAAATGAAAAAAATGCAAAAGGGCCAAAAGAGTACCAGCTCTCCAGTAGTTTCAGCTTAGGATAGAGCAAGGCTCCTGCTGAGGACACACCTCTCTAGGCTAGCAAAGAGCTCCCCTTGCTGGCAGATGCAGCCCCTGAGTTATTGCTTCCCCACTTAATTAACCAAAACAGAAGTAAACAGCCATAAATCAACTGGCCAGCTGATCAAGCCAGAATAAAAGAATTATGTTGCTTAGGAGTACCCAGTGACAGCTCACATACTTTCAAATATACTTCCCTGTCTGAAATGAAACTCTGAAGGAGTACGTGGACAAAATGTAAAGTGGCACTTAGGCAAAGTGGAGAAAAGGGTGAAGAATGATACCAGACCCACTGGAGTCTTTCCCAAGCCATCAACAGTTCTTGGCCGAGCTCCAGAATAAAAGTAAGGGAGAGAGATTTTGACACTACAAGTTCTATCTGTGAAGCCCAGATCATTCTAGTCTGGTACCCTGCCAGTATGTGGAAAGAAAATTAATCCAGATTATGCATAATCTCCCTGTGTTTTGCTATATTGTAGTGCTTGATGGACACAAGTTACAGCTTTTTTCCCAAGGCAACATAATGTTGCACAAAAAGATGGTGCTCTCTATAAATTCTTTTGTAAATGGCCTTTATGAGTATTCTCCCACATCTTTATCTTTAATTATAACATTATTCTTTTCACCCTTACAGCAAAGTTGAATATGGCTGGTAATTTTAGCCACCAGTTCTTCAGAAGCACCTCATCAGCATTCACTCATGTGGATAAAATTACATTTCATGGTATACAAAAGGATATTTTACACAAAATGAATCATCAAAAACTATTTTTCTCTATGCCCAAAGTATAAATAGATATACCAGTCCTCATATTAATTTATTTTAAATAATTAAAATTGATTTTCAAATAGTTGGTAGGATCCCATGGAATAACACTGTGATAGAGGACTATAGCACTTTTCTAGAAAGGAGGTAAGAATGACAAATGTTCAGGAGAAACAGCATAAGGACCAGAGATGAACCAAAAATATTGTAAAGGGCATTTTAATTGCAAAGTATTTACATACCATCAACTCATATTGTACAAAGTGGATACAAAAAGAACCTTGGCAGCAAGGTTTCTTTGATGGATTTGACCAAGCTCACCATGAAGACATTCTGATTTCTTTCAATTAGCCATCTAAATTGATTTGAGGGTTTGCTTTTTTTTTTTTTTTTTTTTTTTTTTTTTTTTTTTTTTTTTTTTGTGGTGAAATTTTTCAATCAGACAGTAAAGGACAGATTGTGACACATTGCCAATACTGCACATGCTTTTTTCACAGTCTGCTGTGTGACAGGGACTGCTGGTACACCAGTGGAATCTCTATCCTTTATGTCCACGTACACACCCCAATAAGCAGATTATCCTGAATGAGGCATTGGAATAGCAGTGCTCCCAGCCTCAGGCAGCATTTAATGTGGAGAAATTTTTGTACACCAGAACCAACTCTGTTCCTCACGCTGCTGTGCCCAGCGCTGCTCTTTTCCAAGGAAATCACCCCCTCTTTGGGTAATTGCCTGCAGGTTTCCACCATCATAGTGATCTGTCTTGTCTCTTGCAGGAATTAAGATTCGACTTTTCACACAAAGGAGTGCTCTCACTATGCCTGAGATCAGGGTCAATGCACAAAGATGGAAAAATAGTCATATCCCTGTTGTTTGGCCTGTTTAATTAACTTCTTGGCAAAACTACCACAAATGGAAACCCAACTTTCTGGTGCCTCAACTGGCTTCTGACATACAACACTTGCTTTCTAAAAATAGCTTTCAAGGAAACATGCCTTTAGGAGCTAATTTAAGACTCTGAATCAGTGCATGCAGAAACTCCTGCTGCATTGGTCAGTGCTAAGGAAGAAGTAGTTTGAAGGAGAGAAAGTACAATAATTATGCAGCTTTTACCACCAGACAGAAACATGCTGGAAAGATAATAAGCAAAACCACGAGATAGACAGCTTCCTTTATTTGTAGACAGCAAACTGGAAGACAAGTTCAGATCTTTTTTTTTCCTACCAAATATTACACAAACGGCCTCTAGAGGGATCCAGGTTATTGCTTTTCTGTTGAAATCCCTTAAGCTTGGTTGTCATTTTTATTGTTGTTTTTTCTTGCCCCTCTGTTACTTTTTAACTAGTGAATCATTCATCTAGAAATAACTACGTGAACAATTTGCATTAAAAGCCCAGAGTTCATGACCAAGAAGAAGCTTTTTTTAAATCAAGAATTAAAAACTTGGAGGGCAAGGTTCACATTCAGTAGAAGTCCAGACTCGAACAAGTCAGCTCTCAGCCCATTTCACATTCAATAAAAAACACAAACCCAAAGAAATGGCTATGCATTCAGCTGCCTATGTGAAATGCAGCTGAACTGGTGAATCTGCACAGTTGGGTCAGGGAAGTGGTAAGAACTGGGCTCAGGTTTGAGGGAAATGAGTCAGTATTTCCCACCTGAGCTCTTAGAATACTCACAAAAACATATAGTGCTTCTAAATTATTGTATCTGGCTTGGGCTTTGTTTGCCTGAATGAGTTCACTGAGTTCAAATTTTCACAGCAAAGCTTTCAGTAAAGCAGGTGTATATTTAGGAGTCCCAGGTTAAACAAAGAGCAAGAATTTGATTCTATGGTGTCAATATTCTACACATTCTATATTCTGGATTCCCCAAAAATGGGTATAACAAGCAGCTTCAAGACAGCTTCAAAATTCAGCTTTCTAAGCTTTTTATTAAAAGTGCACTTCACATGCAATCAAATGTAAATAAAGGGAATGTAATGACCATAGGCATGTGGAAATGACTCTGTGCACAGGTGTGGAAGGAAGTAAAAGATATGCTCCCACTCTGTTTGCAGCTTTGTTTTCAAGTTCATATTCTGCAAAAATAGCATTCTCAAGGACCCTCAGGCACACATAAAAATAGATGAATGTACTCAGCTAACATCCTATTCTTCTATTTGGTGGAATTGTTGTTTGGCTTGTGCAAATCAAGACAGAGAGAGGAACAGATGAAAAAGGTTATGCCGAGGCCTCATTGGTTTGGAAAAACAGGTCACATTAGAGATGCTTTGCTGAAACTGGGCTCTGAAATCAGACACCCCTACAGTCTGTATAACAGAGCACCACACAAAGCCAGTCTGAAACCAATCTGGTTCCCTGAATTTAAAGTCTCATTGTATCCCTTCTGTTAGTGCACTAATAGCACAACAGCACAGAAAACCACTTTTGTGGCACAGGCATTTGGCTCAGGTGCAGGAGGTGCTGTTCATAAACACTGAACACAGCACCAGATCCACAAAAATATTTCTGATGTGCCTTGTTCCAGCCTATAAGGTGCAGATAAATCATCTTCTCCCAGACAACAGTTTTGTGAAGATTATTCATTAGAAACTGCAGGGGCTCTGCTAAGTGACTAAACCACAAACTCAGCTAGCAAAACTCAACAAATTAAAACAGGCTTTAGATAACAAAGAAAGACATAACCTTTCTCCAGTGACACCAACAAGAGCTTTTGTCTCCAGCTCAAAAGGAATGTTGTGCAGTTAAAATATCTTGCTGCTGATTTTTGGTTTAAATTTTGGTTTGCAATGAAAAGAACAAAACATTTAATTAAAAATGCCAATATAAACTAGGCAAAGTTGCCTTATGCTTTACTGTGAACTTTGTATAAAATTAGAAAAGCTACAGAATTAAACATTTAAGCTTCTTCCTGAGGGTAAAACAAGAAAACAACCAACCATAAACTGGAGTCTAAACTAACATTTCTTATTCCACCCAGCCAGCTGCTAGCTGAATCACTCAATTACACCTTCAATCATTTAGTAATCCAGACCACAGAATAGCTGAACCAAAATAGCTTCAAAATTATTATTGTAATATTTCAATGAAAAATAATACAAGGTGTTTTTTCATTCATGGATTAAAAAAGAATCCCTTTCGAGAACAGAATTTTTTCATTCATTGTTCAAATTGTTAGTCCAACATGAATTTTTCTCTCCCTGTAATTTTTTGGTATTATCTATAAAAATAAACACAATTAGTTTTTTTCTAGCTGGAACTCATAGAAATAGTAAAATGGTTAGATTTCTATGGCATGGGTTTTGTTGGGTTTTTTTACCTTCTGGAACTCGAAGCCACATTCTAATAATTACCTAATGCTTTATTTGCAACTATACAGTGCTCTTGAATGGTTTGATAAGCAAATACTACCTATTCCTATTCTACTGCATTTTTCTCTCAAGACCTCAGTAGGAAAATAATGTGTTTTATGTGATCATTTTTTACTACTGAAGCTCCTCTTAATGAGGTTCTCCAGTGAGACTCCTCTCGCAGGTCAGGGCTACCTGTCAAAAAAAACCAAAAACAAAAACAAAAACAAAACAAAAAAAACAAGACAGAAGGGAAGGAATTCTCAGATTCTGCAAGGAGGATTTCTGCATTGGAAATAACTGCATAGCATTCACAGAAGACTACCCAGAATTTTGCACAAGATTTTTGCTACTTTGCAGCAGTTTACCTTGCAGTGGGGCTTGGAAAATTCATTTGTGCTGGGTCTCTGATGTGTTCAGTTCAGAGCTCCTGAATGCCTCTGCAGTCTGTTATGTTTTTTTAGCTCCAGTGGGCTGTATTCCAGGCTGGTTTATGGGTAAAGATGCTGGGCTTCTGTCATCACAGACCACCCCAAATCCACCTGGCTAGAGGAAAGTGAGGCTATCAGATCACACCTGTTTGGGATAAAACCCAAACCCAAAGGTAGGGGCCATTTAGTTGGGTGTTCTCCAACCTGCAAAACATAATCATGGAAAGAAAACTAAAGGAAAAATTGCTGTGCTGCTTTTGATAGAATATTCAAATAGTGATGTCATTAAACAGCAAATAGAAGAACCTGATAAAGAATTTATGGGAACAGCAAAAACATTCCTCTCCAACCTCACAGTACACCTACTACACTTTTTAGTAGGACATCTGCTAATGTCTCTAAATATTTTGAACAGCAAGCATTAGTGGTCTTTGTCTTTAATTTTTGAAAAAATCTATTGACTCATTCATTTTTGGTTCAGTATTTGGTATGCACTGTTACAGAGGTTTAAAAAACCCCAACTCCACAACATTACATAAAAAGAGAAAAATGTCTCTTATTGTGTCCTCTCAACTTAGCAGTTGTGCTTCTGGTAATTAAAGAGAATGTGTGTTATACTTTTAAAAACATGAGAAGCTATTTCTACATCCTCTTTACACATGAATAATGTTAATAGTTCTGGTTGTTGGATGAAGCCTCTAGGAAACAGGTGCCCATTTTTTGCAATATTTCAACTTATCTGCTCCTTTGTCTAGATTTTTTTACCTTTTCACTGCCCATTTTGTCTCCTTACCTGTTCTTTGTTAAAGATTTTCCATCTCTAGATGAAATATGGGCAAAGCAAAAATGAGAAAAAAACCCAGTAATTTTAAAAGCCAATCAAGCCTCAATATAGAACCTTTCAGCAAAAGCCTGAGGTTGGTTTGTGATGGATGTCAACAATGCACAGAAGATGACCTTTTTCATTTTCAGGAACTCTGTTCCTCAGATCTTTGACAAGATTCTGCCACGGAGGATAAAAATACCCATCTGAAAACAAATTCTCTTTCTATTTTTAATTTTTTTTCCCCATGATCTTGGGCTGACCTGGTGTTGTGACACATAAATATCCATTGTCACTTTTTATCCCCAAAACGGATGAAGTCAGAATATGTCAGTTGATGTTGATGACAAAATTGCTTCTTTTTAATTTGGTGTCAAGCTCTAACAAACCTACAGTACTTCTTTTCTATCCACTCATATTTTGGATTTGCCAAACAAGGAACTGGGTTATAGTTTGAAGAATAGAGATTGACTTCTGACATTTAGTTTGATCACAGCAGAAATACAGGAAATTATTCATTAAGAATTTGGCACATGAAAAATTGCTTAGAGAAAACATCAAATGGGGAACTCCAGTGACTAATTTTTTACTCCAGTTTCTAATATTTCTTTAAACAGCCTTGTAGCGAATCATAAGGATAACTGTTTCTCCTGCACAGGGAGAACTAACACACATGACCAGCAACTTTTATGGTCAACTTTTAATTAATTTGTTGTCAACCAGCTCAACCCACATAAGTCTGTGTTACACCTTGTAATCCACACCAGAATCCTCTATGGCTTTCTGATTTTAAGATTTTTTTAAATATTGATTTGTTTGTTTGTTTATTTTATGAAACCAAAAAATCAGATTCTAAGTCTCCCTCTTCCCATCTTTCACTTAGCTCATTTCCCAAGAAATGCACAAGAGTGTGAAAACTGAACACCCTGAAATTTCATTGTACTCAGGAATTTGTATTAGGTGAGTACAATTATATTAATATAAATTACTCTCTTTCACTCTCTCTTTCTCTTTGCACTAATATTGTAAGCAGGTTTCCCTATTTAGGAAGTTTATTTATTCTGATATGTCTTTTTCTCCCCAAGTCATTTCAGTTTTACAACGTTGGAAACACAAAATGATTCAGGCCTCCAGCCTCCTGCTAAGGCTTACATGTCTTCTTGACAGCAAAATTCTCACTTTAGTAGAATACTTGAATTAAAGAAAGAAAAAAATTGTTCAACATGAAGTGATGCAAAACCTCCTCTGTGCAATGAGTTGTTTTACTGAAGGAGAAACAAGCATTTCTCAGGTTAAAATAGTACCTGTCATACACATATGTGATTTACCATCATCACGTTGTCCTCTCTCCTCATGACACTGGGTGATTTCTTGCATAACTCCTTAGGTATCAATGCACTGAAAACTTCACAGCACTACATTTCCATTTCACCTGCTGACATTTTGTTATATTTGGCTTTTGTTTTATCAGGGAAACAAGAAACAGCATCTAGTATACAAATTTCCATTTACTAGGTAGGAAGAGAAATCTTTTTCTGCTAAAGACTGTTCATGGAATTTTCCTAGAATACAAGGAAGTCCCAGGAAAACATTCTTCTTGATTTAAATAAGTGTTGCAATCAGAACAGCAGCCTTGGCAATTTCCATTTCATTTCAGCCCAGAGCAGCTGTCATTCTGGAAGAACTGCATGGGAAGTGAATTCAGAGACTCTACCTGACCCTGTTAGTTTGTCAAATGGGAAGGAAAATGTGAGTGGTTATTTTTCCATTGCATAGAAGAAAAAATGACTTTGTCTTCCCTAAAGAATAGCATATGTTTGAGAAGGTACACATCCCCCTCTCCTAACTGCCTGTATATTTTCTTAAATTTGTAGTAATAACTTGCACAGACACCTGTTAGACTTCAGTCAATTGGTTCAAAAGCAGGAGAATATAGAAAAACACACACAGAGAGAGACAGAGCAAAGGACAAGAAAGATGGGAATCCCATTAACATCAACACGACTCAACAACTGATTGTCTCAGAGGAAAAACAGCCAAATTTTATTGTTTAAATTTCAGGAACCTGATTCAGATAAGATATTTTCTATAGCTACTAAATGATTGCAAAAAGTACTTTTTTACTGGCTTGTCAGCAAGGCATTTAAATTTCTTGTACTCAAGATGTAAAAAACAACAGACTTGCATCAAGTAACTGGGATTAAGAAGCAGGTTTTTCCTAATGACTAAGTCATAAATAGTGCATGTGAGTGTATTAAACCCTCAAGCTAGTCAATATACTTTCTTTCTCAATTAAACAAAAACCTAAAAAACCAACCAACCAAAACAACAACAAAAAAGGCTGCTTAAAAGTATAGTAAATAAAGTAGAATTCTGAACACTGAATTCAAAATAAAGAGAATTCCTTCTTTTCTTCTCTAGGACAAGAGGCAAATTTTGATAGTGCTTTCTATGAAGCAGTGACTTCATGTCACTGACATGCTTTATAATAATAAACCAAGAACAAGTAAAGAACATTATTATATCAGGCAAAGGTAAAGCAATAGAGATACTCAAATGTTACATGGCTTTTTGACACATACCCTGCTATAACCAAGTGCATTGTTTCCTCTTTCATATGCACAATATATCTGGCAATTCAGCTAGAGCTCTTTTGCTAATTATGAAAGCTCACTTGATTCTTACTCTGTTCATAGAGGGAGTAAGAATTCCTATAGTTTCCATTGTTCTATTTTCCTGCCACAACAGCAGTTTGACCCTTTATATTACAACGGAAAAGGCTGCTGTAAAATTTTATATGTTCAGGGCTACATCTGCAGCTATACTACATTATTGTTAATATTATTGCTCACAAGGTAACATGAAAAGAATTATTCTCAGTAGAAATATTTGCATGTGCTTATTTTTAGCTCCTGAACAGACAAATACATCAGCAGGGATTACTGTTGAGGTTATTTCACTGATATCAATCAATTCTTGTCAGATGACAAAGCATCATGACCAAATGAAGCACCAGTGTAACCAGTGGGACTTGCTCTGATGGGTATGTGTATATTTAATAACAAAGGACATGATGCTGCAGCAAGTGTAAATGCTGCACAGAAAACACTTCAGTTCATACTCTTGAATATTGGACAAGAGAATTCCAAGGTTTCTAAATCTTTTATTAAGGATTTAACTGAATCTTTATGGTTTCTGTTTTTTCTAAGTCGGCACTTTTAATTTAAACAGGACACCTGAATTCCTCCTCTAGGTGACATGACTTACCCTCAGGAGTTTTTTGCATTTTTATTATCTTCTAAAATTATACTGAAGAAAATGTGTCCAACCTGAGTTTGAACCAAAATTGTTTCAAAATTAAACTTAGCCACTTGAACCAACTGTGACTGGGATTTTAAAATTATCTAATTCCTCCTGCCATAATAGCACTGTTCGCTCGGGTGCACACAAAAATAAACAGAACATTCTTAATTATCTCATCTGAAAGAAGGGCCTACTAAACGTGTCTTTCCAAGCTCTGTTTATAATTGTGGAGTTGCCATCCTAAGGGGAAAAATGTAACTGTTTCCATTTTTCTGCTATACAGTCTTAAGCTAATGAGTTTGCACTTGGATTTATTAATTAACATGTTTTATATTCTTCATAGAAAAAGCTTGCCCAAGACTCTATTAGTCAGAATCTAATATGTGAAGATTTAATGCCTATAATTGTCTAAAAGACCATGGTGACTATTTGGCTGAGCAACATACATCCATATCTTGATGAATTTTGGATGCTGCTGCAACTCCCACTGAAAAAGGGTTATTTTAAGCAATCACAACAATTACCACTACCTACATATTGAACTTGAGTGAGAAGTGTATTATTCTAAATTCCTTTAAGTATTAAGGTAAATCACTATCAAAGTTTAAGTTGTATGACTCTTTCACTTCCCCAAGATTTAATTGCATGACTCTTGAGAACATCTATTTCCCCATTAAAGAATACTTTCTGTTTTTCAATACAAAAAAGTTTTAAATATAATATATTTGAAATGCAGGAAAAAGGATAGTGTAGATAAGACCTTCATACCTTTTCAATATATAAAATACATTTCAAAATCTACCTGGTTGTAGAAATGCAACACAAATCATACTGGTCAAAGATCAAATAAATTTTCTGGATGCCAATACACCTTGGGTCAATCATTCTGTCACAGTAGAAGCAACAGAATGAGGTATAAAAGTCTGCATAATCTTACGTGGTCATGGGCTCGATGAGCTGCAAATGGTGTATGGAGTTGGAAAGCCCCAGAAAACCTTGTGCTGCCCTGGAAAGGGACACTGCTGCCAGCACTATAACACAGGGAGTCAGAATGAGACTGTGTCTCATTTCTAAATATGAGTTTTGGCAGGGCCTAAACAGTCTCTTCATTAAAGTGAGTGAGAACCATCTCCACTGAATTTAAAGAACTTACTGAATTTCAGAGATGGGTTGGAGTAATTAATTGAATTTAAGACTTCAGCTATTGCCTCTTTTTCAAATGTCTGTTTTAAGTTCTTTGTTCACATTATTACTGTATTTAAGAGGATTGCAAATGAAAAAACCAATCTTGATGGAATCTCTGGAACAGACACATATTTCTTAGCTATTCTCTGAGGTTAAAAATAAAACCCAATACAAATATATGAGAAGGTGGAAAAAGAAACTAAGCATGATAAATATGCTTTTGCCAGTCTGCTTGCTTTCTCTTCAATGTGATGATTTCTCATAGAAATAATGTGTCTGCAAAACCATATCTGTGTAGCATTACTTTTGATCAGTTTGATTGCTGTAGCATTACACCTGAAGGCTGATCAATAACAAATTACCTTGAGCAAAGTCAAGTCTACAGCACAGCTGGGCCATTGCATTGTGTTAAAGACATAATCTGCAGATACAAATGACTTGCCTTTCTCATTTGCCACCTCATCACTGAACTTGTACTTTATTCTAATGTGTGGCTTCAAATTTTGCTCTGTTATTCTAGAAAAAGGAAATACAAATCACAGACCTCCTTCAGACTTGCCCCATAACATTAATGCTACATGTCTGAAGTAGTCTTTATTCAATAAATAGTGTTCATACCTGTCTGAGGTGTTTGTAAGAGTGGTTCACCAGGTTCCACTCAGGCACTGAGGGCCTCAGGAGTCTGCATGTCTGGCTAAACGTAAATGGATGTACACCAAATATTTCAAATAGTAATTCAGCTGTTTTAACACTTCTCATATGGATATTCCAAACTAAATTTTAACTGAAACTGATCCAAAATTGCAGGACACTCAGTGTGGGCTTCCCACACACCTCAGGGAGGTTGTTTTAGGCAGTCACTGCTGTCAGCCCCCAAAATGACAGCGTTTAAGAATGTTCCAGATATAAACACAGTCTTAAAAGAAATTGTTCACTGCTTTGCTAAAGTAGAGTTTGTGTGTTGTATTTCACAGGATTAAGGGCATTATAAATATGTTTAATTATCCTGTTTCATATTCAACTGTATCAGACCCAGCAAACTTTTGCTGATAGAAAAATCAGTATGGGTGATACTTCCAGTCACTTGTTTTTTGCATTCCTACTTCACGAGGAACCACCACTGTCATGCTTGGGTTTGACACATTCAAAGTGAAACAGACTTCCTGCTAGAATCCTAGATGAGACAAACATGTCTTGAATATAAAAATTCAAATTCTACGCTATTCAAACAAGAGCTCTCCCAAAATCTGAGATTACATCTGGAGCTAAAAGTGATTTATAATTAATTATGATTTACTGATTTATAATCAGTCCTCATACTATTTAAAACCCTACTAAATATAGAAAATTACCTAATGTTCAGGATTATTACACACAAATATATTATTTGTTTTTTCATTCCCCCTTCTTCTCACTCCCCCTTCTTCTCACTCCCTCCTTTCTGGGTATGAAAATGTTTTGTATGAATATTTCTTTAATTGCAATTCAGATCCTCCTTCACTCACTGATACTATCATTTGGAAAATGTACCATTCAGTGGGACAATGAATACAGTTTGAAGGGAGGGGAGCATTTATCCTGCCACTTTTGGTGAGACATTTTTATAATCACATAGAACTCCATTCCTAATTTCTTCACCTATTAACATTTCACTATTCTTTTGATTGCAATGTTCATTAACAAAACAGTGTACAGTCTCACCTGACAGCTTATTTGATCTTGCACAGATCAAAGTATTTTTGACTTCTAAATAAAGGTTTCTGGTGCTTTTACACTTTTCCTCATGCTTGCACTGGTAAGAATTGCAGGCTATCAAAACTTTGGATCCTAGCATGACTTTGTTACAGACTTCAGCCTTCTTAAACCCCTATAATTTCTCAAGAAAAAAAGTCAGAAATATTCCATTTGTTGGTTGAAATTTATCCCATCAAACTGGATGTACTGGAGGATGAAAGTTAACCTTTACTCTGGGTGATTTGAAGTCATTCCTCTTACGAGAGGTACGTGGGATGAAGTGACCTCTGGAAGTGCCAGTGCCTCTGTTCTGTAGGAGCAGGATAGTCAGCAGAGAGAGCAGTACCTTCAGAAGGTGATTCCTCTCATTTTAAGGTTTCGATATCTACAGTAAAGTGAGATGAGATCCAACACCTTTCTCTTCCAATTTAAGATTTAGATTTCTACAGTAAAGTGAGGTGAGACCAAACACCTTTTTCTTCCACAACAGCTACTCCCAAGCTGGGGTTTCATGTATTAGAATTTTTGTCAAAGATCTAGCTTGCCAACAGTACCTGATACCGATGTGAAACTCAGAGATGCTCTGAAGAAACAGGCTGTCTTCTCTGGATCCACGTAATGTGAAATATTGCACACCTCCAGAAGTTAAATATTGCCTGTCAAAGGCTGTGCAGTGTGCTCAGTCCCTGGTAGCTACACAGCACCTATGTGTTATTTGATGATATAACATCCCCTCTTCCCAACACTCAAGCTTAAAAAATGAGGGTGGTTTTCCCCAATCCATCATCTAATTTCTGTATATCTTGCCCTGTATTTTCATATCACTTTTACTGCTCTGTGCTTTGTTAATATGAGGACTTAATAACGGCCCTAGGTGACGCTGGTCAATGTAGATATTTCTTATCGTATATTTCGTTCCACAGGCTAAATAAATAAATAAAACAAGGGCCTGGATTTGGCAATGAGGTGTCTGAAACCTGCTATTGTGATTGAGGTGTCTTCCTCCAGCAACCTGGTGTTTTTTATACACAAGTCAAGCTATAAATCAGTAGATATTGGATGACTCAAAAGCTATAGAGAACATAAAATTATGTGGCTTCAGCTTAAAGAATCACAAGCAGAGAGAAATTAGGGATGGAAGGCTTATTAAACTGTCTAGTTCAATCTCTGCCAATATGGGAATATTCCCTGGAATGTATTTTACAGCACGTTATCAAAAATTGTTTCCATATGTGATTCTGCTCTGGGAAGAGCCTATAAAAGTGGTCTGGTATAGTATCATTTGTACTGAATCTGTGATTTCCTTCAGTTCCAGAGAGTTCAAAGAAATATCTTTTCCTCTCAATTGAAGACATCCACTCTTTCAATCATACACACTCTCACTTATAATAGGTGTTCTGTGAGGCACCCTTGCCTTTATTTGCATTGTGTAACTCCATATTATGCCTCGACTCACTCCTCTTGCCTTAGGCACTGTGTGATGCAGGGAAAGGATGGAGGTAACAGCAGAGGTAAATGCCTTATCAGAGATAAAGTGATACAGATTCTTTGTATTACCTACATGTGCACTGAGACTTACAGCATTAATATTGTATCTTCCACAGCTATTCCTCTCCTATTTCTGGCACCACAGATTCTGAATCCTGACTGGATGAGTCCTTCATTATTCTCAACTTCGTTCTGATATTACTACAGATATCATTCAAATATTACTACCACTCTCCCCAAGAGACCTGTTTTTTATAGCTTGAGGTGAAGGAGCAGGTTGGTTACCTGAATCCTGAAGCTGCTGAAATTATTCTGTCTCATTGTAAGCTCGTTTGCCATTTGTTTAGTGCCCCTTCATCTTTTCTTTGACTCCAAGTGTGACCTTTTCATTTTTGTTTTTGATTTTATTTGTAGTTTTTTTCTTTTTCCATGTCACAATTTTAAAATCCCTTCTAGGACTGGAAAATAATTTTGATTTCCTTGACTGGAGAGACCAAACAGGTTTAACTGGATAAGATTTACCTTTGCCACTTCTGTAGGATTCATGCCAGGCTTTATGTAAGGGGTCCTCCTCACTCTGTATCAGTGTCCATGCTTTAAGGTCAGATTCAGGCTGGGAGTGGGTGAATGATGCTTATGCCTGCTGACAGCAGGGAGAGAGCTGTGCCCATCTGAGCACTGGCTGGAACAGCTCAGCTGGGATCTTCTCAGGATTTTTGGCCAATTAGCCATTTTACATTTAATTTTTTTCTCCCATTGTTCAACAGATTCCTATTCTTTGAAAGTTTTGCATGTCCTAATTTCTGTGCTGATTTCAAAACAGTCCCAATTCTAATGCCATCAAGATTCTTTTTAATTACTGACATTATCACCATTGCCAGAGGATGTCAGCACTTCTGTCACCAAGACTTTAACAAAAAATCATGCTTTTTTCCTCAATCTTTTTCACTTGCCTGTCAACATTACCCTTTCATAATGTCCTTACACTGTTTCCACGCTGTGGCAGGCAGGAAAGCACAAAGTATAACACAGACATCTTCTGGAAACCTGACTTGCCCTCCTGGCTTGAAGGCTTCCTGCAGGCAGCCTATTCAGGCTCTCTGGGGCACTGAGATGCTGGCAGATGGTTGATGTTGTGATCTGGGGGCCCTGGGAGATGCACTTAAGCACACCTAGATTTATACTTGCTGGGTCTCTACACCCAGTCAGGCTTAAAAATGCAGTGTAGGTATAATGGTCATTATTTGTAGATTCCCTGTCACCAAAACAGAGTTCACACCTCCTCGGTTCACTGCAATCATCTTTTCTCACAATCTCAACAGCATCTGTGGGGTTGGAGCACTTACAATCCCGCTTCACAGAAATCTTGCTTTGTAGAAATCCCACTTCACACTTTCTCACTGTTTTCTAGGCTGAAATTCATCTTGCCTACTGCAATTTCTTCTCCTCCCCTTTTATATTTTATTCTGTCTCATCTTTTATAATTTACAAGAGAAAAACTAACTTTGTCAGTCCTTATTCTTGATGCTGGCTGTACTACAGCCTGAGGCTTCCAGATGCATTTCAGAGAGGGCAGTGCTGACTGCAGCAGCCACAGCATTAAGTAAGACACCCTGGGAACCTCAGCTTTATTTTTACTTTGTCACAGGCTTGCTGAAGGACTGTGGCTATTGCCTGGGGCCTCCTGCTTTGCTTTCAACATCTTTCATAAAAGACAGAATCACAGAATTTAGGTTTAGGTTGGAAAAGACCTGTAAGATCATCAAGTCTGACTGTTAACACTGCCAAGTTCACCACTAAATCATGTCCCTAAGCACCACAGCTACATGGCTTTTAAATCTCCAGGAATGGCAACTCAAATACTTGCCTGAGCAGCCTTTTTCAGTGCTTCACAACCCTTTTTGGTGATGAAGGCTTTCCTACTATGTAATCTAAACCCATCTGGTGACCCTTGAGGCTGTTTTCTCTTATCCTATCACTTGCACCCGGGAGAAGAGGTTGACCCTCAACTTACTACAATGTATTTTCTCGCCCAGGTCTCATTTTCTCCAGCCTAAACAACCCCAAATCCCTTCATTGCTCTTCGTAAGACTCATTCTCTAGACCTTTCACCAGCTTTGTTGTCCTTCTCTGGACACTCTTCAGCAACTTAATGTGATTCTTCAAGCGAGAGTCCCAAGACTGAGTGCAATACTCCAGATGTGCCCTCACCAGTGCCAAGTGTATAGGGGGATGATCACTGCTCCGAGTCTTCCAGGAACACTCCCTTTCCCCCTTCAAATCTAGTTTAATCTCTTTCAGTGAGACCTGCTAACTCCTTTGCCCCCTTCAAGACAGGTGTACCCCATCTATTGCCAGCAGGCCTGATGTTAAATAATTAAAAAAAACCCCAAATTCTGCCAGTGACACCAGGTTAGGAGACAGATATTGATTTTATGGCATTTCATGCTTTTTCCCTCATCATGTCCTGCCACCAAAGATAGAGAAGAACACTACTTGTGCTCTTCAACCCTGCTGACATTGGCTCTCTTTAAAAAATGCTTTCAGGCCTATTGAAGAAAAATAGCCTGTAAGAGAAATGCTATGGTTGCTTGGCTGATTCAGTCCTTGCTATTTTCTCATCACAGTCACAGGAACAGAAGTGATGTCCAGCCACAGTGCCCGAAAGCTCACCAACCTACAGAGGAGGTTCCTCCTAAGCACAGGAGTGAAGGGCTCAGAGCCCTCCTAGACTCTGGCATCTCACCAGAATGGCAGTGGGTCTGCCAATACAGAAAATTTTTAACTTCAGCTTTCCAAAACTTTTCTAGCACAAGCACTTATTTACTTTTTATGTTGAAAGGGGAAAAAAAAAGGAGATAAAATAAAAGTTGGATAATTTTCATGTTGCACATAAGCGATTCCTGTTCCTGATCCGGTTGCAATAGTAAACTCCTCCTGTTGTGCCATCTAAAAAGACTGGAAAATGTCCATTCTAATTGTTTTCCCTAGGCAATGCTGAGGGAATGTTCAGCTCCCCGAGGCTGAAGTGTACTGATATAAATTTCCTGTGATAGAGCCGCACTGCTGCTGATTGTTGCAGAACTACCACTGAGTAGTAAATGCTTCACTGCTCTGTTACCCGGGGGGGCTGAGCATTAACTACACTATTGAACAGCAAATGCTTATCATCCCCTATAATTCAAACTATATAAATCACTGAAGAGAGACAATGTGCCTACAGGGAACTCACATGGTCTATAAAAATGTAAAAATCAGAACTATATTTAGCTGAGAGAGCAATACTTAAAAAAAGAAGAAAGTATTCAAAGATAGTCTCAGACATTAAACTTATCTTCATTTCAATCTACCCAAGGTTTGGTGGAGTTTAATCTTCTCTGCAAATATTTTCATCATTAACAATATTTTAAAAAATAGCATTAAGAAATAAATCTATTACTGTTCACTCTATCCCATCCTCCAACCATTCATGCAGCATATAGAATGACCTCTTTTAAGCCCATCCTTAGAGCAAAGCAAAACACCAGCATTTTTTATTTACTGAGAAAAGCATTTCTATTTTGCTTAAAAACATAATAAAAGACTTAAGATATCTTGCTTGTAAACCACTGTGACCACTGAAAGGGGAAGACACAGCTCCCTTTTGTTTAAAGACTGTTCTTCAAATGTCGGGTTTATGCAAGGTTCATTGCACTGAGAAGAAAGGCAAGTAAAAGCATTCCTCCAAGGAACTGTACTGTGGCTGAGGCCATAAACTTTCATTCCTGTATAAGCAAACACTTTATGTGAGGTGGACAAAAGTTGTTCCATTACTGTCAATGAATTACTCACGGCTGTGAAGTTAAATACAAATGGGCATTTGAAGCATCAGAGAACTTTGTAATAAGCTGGTGCTGCATATTCCTTAATGTACACATAAAATCTGTTTTCTGTTTTGGCCTTCACCATGCAATAACCTCTGGACAGGCCACACCATGTATTCACAGTGCAATTTATTGCAAAGCCAAGGCCTTCAAAATATGCCATATTAACACACATTACTATCCCCAAACATCTATCCATAGAGAAATAAAACATAGTAACCTTTAATACACAAATGCAAGTACAGGAAAAGGCAAAGAGCAAAGCCAGATGAGAAAGGCCTCAGAGGAGAAGTGGTATGGGACTGTCTGAGTGCTCCATGCAGCATTCAGAGAGCTGATGAAAGAGAGGTTTGAGAGCAGAGCTGGAAAATGATCATAAGCAATCAATGTTTCAAAGAGGTCAGAACGAAATCAAATAAGGGTACTAAGCTTTATTCTTAATCCACAGACAGCTTTGTAGCATCTAAGTTCTGTCCTTCTTGACGATGTTCTAAACAAAGAAGATTTTGATTTTTTAATCTTATGAAAGACGATGTCATCAACAACTTGTGTTTGTTTTTTTTATCTTATACAGAGAAAATACCTATACTTGATCAGCATGTGTCCTACCATACTTTGTGAGCCTGAACTACCCAAGAGTAATAAGGGATTTTAAACAAAAATATAGTTAAACTATGCAAATATGTTTGAAACACTGAGAGAAATAACATGAGGTATGGTTCAATTAGACAATCAGAGAGTTCACCCAGCACACAAAGCCATGTACATGCAAGATTACTTTGTAAGAATGAAGCAAATAATGCCAACATACTTCAGATGTTCTATCAGAGCACTTCATTATCAAGGGAGATAAGATCTTTCTGTATATATTTGTAATGTGGCTTGAAGGTGTTGCTTTCAGTTGTCTTCAGATGAAGAGCAGATAATTAACTCTAAACAAAATCAAGGAAGCTTAGAGAAAACCAATGAAATCTCTAAAGGCAATCTGATCTTCTAAAGGCTACTATTTCATCCAGTTCATGGCTTCATCTCCCGTGGGCTATTATATGTTCATCAGGAGGTCAACACTGAGAAGATAGCAGAGTATACTACAAAATTGTAGTGAAAAAAACCTTAATTCGTGATTAAGAGCAGAAAAATTAATGTGATGCAGCAGTAGTTTAATATGCTGGCAAAACGAACACTTACAAGTAATCCTCCAAAATGTACACCAGCTGCAGAACTCCAGATGAATTTAAGATGTTCATCCCACAGGACCACTCAATGGAAATGAGCTCATGCTTCAGGATTTTCAGATCAGAGCCATATGCTGTACACTAACACATTTGCAATATTAGTACCTTGCAGTAAATTTCTTAGAGCATTATTGAATCTCATTTCCAATGCCCACAGTTAGCAAACCTCTCTCATTTCCCTCTGGAGATAACCCTGTTGGATCAGCCTTGCATGCCATTACTTTGGTACTAGGCTGAGAGTATATTCTGCATTTGACTAAACATTAGATAACCATAACTTCTGGTGATGAAGAATTTAATTGATTTAAAAAATTTTCTCATGCTGCTACTCATCAGCTGGTGGAAGCTGCTGCAGTGCCAGGAGTAGAAATGGAGGGTGACACTCTGAGGGTCAGCTGGGCAGCCCACAGCACCCCACATCTGTGGGAATGCTGGCAGGACATGGATCCGCTGTGGATAGACCCTTCCTCTTCTTGCATGTCACAAAGTCTCGTGGACTAGAAACAGACTTTTTATTTAATTTAGTTTATTTGACTTCTAAACATTTCTAGCTTTCTGTTGACAAAAAGTAAATATCTGTAAGTGAAGAAAAAAAAAAAAAGGGCCTCTTAAAACTTAATCTAATTTGCCTTATGTTAGAGACCCACTATTACACTCCATGCTCATTATGTCTGACCTAAAAAGAATATTAAAAAATCTCATTATTTTGTTGCTGGATTTTCTACTTAATTATTACCACAACAGGCAGGTAATCATTATGATGATTAATCATGACTGAGACGTAAATAACTCACATAGGGGTTAATAATCAGATAATAACAGTAAGCACTGTTTCTGCATAATTAATCAAATGTCATGATTTATACTGGTGCAAATGTACCTCCAGAATGTAACTTTTAAGGGTTTTACTGTCTTTTCAAATAGCCTTACACTTTGAAGGCCTACAGTATCTGAGGACTGCCTAAAACTCTAAACTTTTGACATTAACAAAATTTTAACTGAAGAGAGACATTTTTCTTCAGAATTGTAGTAATTTACTTGCCATCAACATTGGCTACCATTAATAAAATTTTCCTTTTTGATAGCCCACACTTCACAGACTCACAGAATGGCTGAGGGTGGAAGGGGTCTATGGAGATCTTCTTGTCCAACCAGCCCAGCTCAAGCAGGGCCACACTAATTGATTGCCTCCAGAAACTTCATCACCTGTGCATCATAATATTCCTGTAGGAACATGCTGAACTTCTAAGTGGCCAATAAAAAAACTCTCACTGATTTTCTAAAAACAATATATGATGTATAACATAGAGGCCTTCTTGTATCAACTCATAATTGGAAGGAAGTGTTAGTTGTAATTCTTAACAGTTGTGTAAGCACCAGCAGTGCTACGTGTAAAGAAAAATAAGGAAGGCTTTTCCAAATCACATGCAAGCTTAAACCAGGAAGGAATGTTCCATAAAAGCAATGGTTTTCTCAAGCTGTAGCCACTCAGGGAACACTTAAGTATTTTTATATCAGTACTAAAATATACTGCTGTCTCTATTAATTCAAATCTCTTTTTCAACTATGTGGAAGTAAATGGTAGGATGCAAAAAAAATTTCCTAGATATCAATGCTATTTGAATGATTGCTTGCAAGGAATCCTGGAAGCTACTGACAGATTTGCATTTTTGCTGAGGGCCATATGTGAATCAACATTTCTAAGTTTGAGACAAAACTTACCTCTTGAGTAGTCATACTGCTAGAAATAAATTTTGGGGAAGGGGTGTGTTTTCATTTATCGACCTTCCTAATGTGGCAAGATTTTCTAAAATGTGTTTTAGGTTAATTTGTCTTTGCAATTTCTTATCCGTTGCATGTCTTCTTGCTTTTCTCATTCATCTTTCCTTAAATAATTTTGCTTAACGCTTTGATAGGATTTCACAGGGACAGAATTGTAGGGGTAAGAGAAGAGAGGCCATTTTCCCACAAGGAGGATTTCTTGCTTATTTAACCACTCTTCCAAACTTCAGAAGTTCCTATAAAACTCTGCCCTAATCTATTTAGTAACCTATAAGGTTGCAAAGTGAGTCAGATGCAGAATCCAGGAAGGAAATTTTATGGAAATCCAAGGAGAGACAAACAGAGCTTTAGGGCTTGCTATCCTCACAGCATCAACATGCACAGTTGATTCCACCTGTACAGCTTTTACAGCTGTGGTTGCCAGTGACATCAGGTTGGGACAATCTCCAGCAGCACATTTGAGGTGATAAGCTGGAAAGTCTTGAGCAAAGAAAAGCAGGGATCTCCATACATTGTTCCCTCTCCACACATTTTTAGCTCGTCAAGATTGTTTAGACATTTTAAGACCATTAAGAATTAATATAAACAAAATTATAAGAAATGTCATTTTTAGGTAGGGTCTTTATCCCTCTCCAGCACAGTGTCCAGGGGAGTACAATGCGGGCAACATTTCTCTCTGACACTAATGGTACTGCCAGGGGAGCAAATGTCTGTGAGCTGGATGGTCAGTATTCCTGGAGATGACTGGTTGAATAAAGTTGTATCCACATTTGAATCCATAGCTAAATAAATAGCGTCAGCCTTCCACCTGGCACTGAGGCAAAATATTCACTTTAATACCACTGCAGCCCACCAGCAAATGTTAGAAATTTTTCATCAGGAACTGTGCCTCATGAGAAAAGGTTTTTTAGCACTTTTATAAATTTGAATCCTTTTTCTACTCTGCATTTTTTACAGTTTCCCCTTATTTTATTAATGCCAGTCTGCTTGAAAAGGGCACAGGGAAAAGCAAGCATTCTGCAGGGTAAACAGGAAAAGAAATGGACAGAAGCTTTTCTTGAAATGTCACTGCTCACAAAGAGCTTGTGGCAGGCCAGTGTTATGTAAGGCTGGGTTTTAAAGGTGTGTTATTAAATATGCCCTGATCTCTCTCCTAGTTTTAGCTTGCAATTTTAATCCTCTCCACACTAAATTTTAATTTAAAAGTATTTTAATCTGCAACTTGTTACAATCCTTTGTCATGTTTTGTATCCACTGGAACAACGCGGTCCTGAATCAAGACAAAGTAGGAACATCATGGCTGTCAAAAGATGTATCTGACAGAACCAGTTATTGCTTTAGCATAAAATCTCAAAGCCCTCTGTGCACAGCCTGACCCACTACAAGAACCTGATGTGATGGTATTTGGGGTGCATATTGTTCTAGAGTGTCTTTTAGTCTATTTGCACATGAATTATATTGTTCTTTGAGGTCAGCACTCAGGTTCTGAGCACAGCTGCAATTTTCATCCGAGAAATTACATTTAACATGAATGTGGTCCTGGCACCAGTAGCTTTAGTCTATATTTTATATAAGAAACTGAATAAACTTAGATAAAATACAACTAATACAAATATAAGGCTTTTGATGTATTCAGTCTAAAATTTATAGAGATGATCTACACAACAGTTTTTTTGAGTTTGTCTCCACTATACACATTTTTAGTTAGTTAAGATTGTTTAAACATTTTAAGACAATCAAGAATTACTATAAACAGGATTATATGAAGTTCTAATAAAATAAGTTATGCCTCACCATAAAGTGTCAAAAGAAAACACTTTTCAAAGCTTTCCTCCCTGTAAGGTATCTAAAATGTAACTGAACCCTACAGAAAACAGTAGATAAGAGTATTGGGAATCTTTCTACTTTAAATGGATGTCAGCTAAGAGGAGGTGATTTTTTTTCCAGTAAATGTTTAGTATAATCAGCAGTTTAGCACCTTCCTTAACATCAGTGTGCTTTGACAGCCTTTTCAAGCAGTCCTGAGGGCTGTGTCTCTCTGGAGTCAACACCTTGGTCTGTTCTGGGACACTGGGATCTCCTACCACAGGAGAGATACAGAGAGAGAGTTAAGGCCAGGGTTTCTTCAGTACAAAATCAAAGGGGTGAGAGGAAGAATGGATTCTGGAGTGGGGCCATTCCACTTGGGCTCTGTCCTTGCCTGCATTGCTGCGGTGCTGAAGGCCTCCTTCCTACCATTAAAACCAGCTAGTTCCTGCATTTGGGTTAGGTCTTGGGTCTCTAAGTCAGGAGAAGATATCCACTGATGCTTGTTGAATTGTTCCCAGTTTTCAGACTGGGACATCCTGAGACTGAGACAACTCCATCAGTAAGCACTGAAAATGCTCCTGGGCTTTTCATTCCTGTACTTTGTTCATTTTCCTTCACCAGCACCAACAGAAGCCCTGTTCTAATTGTAAATCAGCTCTACATCCTTCCCAGGAGGTCTGATTATATTTATCCAAAATAATAGAGAAGCATTGCTGACTCTAAAGAAAACTCTAAACTTCCCCACCTAAAAATTTAGATCTCAGATTAATGAGTTCTTAAGTAATTGGGTCAGCCATAAACAGGGCTGTTTGCAAAGACAAGAATACATTAATCTGGAAAGGTCATACTGCTCATATCGCTGAGAAGTATTAAAGTATTTATAACCCAGTTTTGAGGATCAATTGCCTGCAGTCAGATTGCATCTGTTCCTTTTAAATACATTCAAACTAAAGAGTCCTCTGGAGGTTTCTTCCATGTAGTCCACAACACAGAGCAAATACTTAGGTTCAAGGCAGAACAGATTTTGTTTGAGTATCTCCTATGAAGAGTTGCAAAAACCAGTATTGATTTCTGGATGTTTACTCCAGGAAAGAAGAAAAGGTTTTCCTGGTGTTGGAAGCCTAAGGGATTACTACAGACAAGAGAAAAAACCCCCAGGATCTGCTTCTTCAGTAGCTGTCTGATAAGGGATAAAATGTTCTCTACAAACCTGGGTGCCCCTTAGAGACACGTAGGGACCTCTGCATTGTATCCCATGCTGTTACAGCAGCCTTTCTTTTCCCAGCTCTTACAGGAACTCTGCTTGTACCATGCTGAGGAATAAATGATTTATTTGGGGACTTCTGCCTTGTCTGACTGAACCTACTATCCCAATGGTCTTTGGGAGATATAAACTAGAGTAAACATAAAAAAGGATATTATTTCCTTGTCAGAGCTTGTTATGGGAATACAGAAAACATCAGCACTGTAACATTGTGAATTGAAATTCTCACTCCCCATTTACTCAGCTCAGTACATGCTCTACATTCCATCTTGTCGCTTCCTGACCTCCTTGATCAGCTTATTAGAGAATGAGAATTGAAGTGGTTTTCTGAGCCATTCAATTAGAAATAAACTGCATAACATACTGCTGTCTTCATCAGATTTCTGGAGGGTTTAAACCACATTGTTGTAGTCCATATTTGATTTATGCAAACAAAACCCCCTTAGTATAACATGCAATCAAAATAGGATAATTTATTCCATAAATCTTAATCTAAAACCAATCCTGTTCTGTTGTGAAAAAAACAAAAAACCAAAAAAACCGAACAGCTTAAAGCTCCACCTGAAAGTTTGATGTTTTGCATAGGGATCACAGGGGAAATGGAAACATGAAAATAGTCAAGAAATCCAATTAAGGACAGAGGTACTAAAATAGGCCAGTCTTGAAAAGTGTTGGAGGAAACAACTGGTAGCTAAATCTGAGAAAACACCTCAAAAAATAGTTTCATTATTTCTATCTAATTTTTAATGCTTATAAAATATGCGTGATTTGACAGGGAAATTCTTAAATATAAGATATTCACTATCTTATTAAAAATATAGATATTGGTAAACTTCTGTGAGTCCACAGACATTACAAACCATAAGTAAATGCTCACCAGATAACACTGGGGGCATTTGGACCAACAGGTGGCCTTAATCTGGCATTAAATTTATTACTGTATAATCTAAGTAGTCAATTATTCAATTTAAAATGCAAGAGTCATAAAATTTCCACTTCAAGATACTTGCACTTTTGATATGGTTGGCATATTTGAAATATAGTTTACAGATTTCTAGTATAACTACAGAAAAGAAAGTTTGTAACAAATATAGATGAGATAAAGGAAAACATTAAAGTAATATTCAAAAGCAGAAAATTCAGCCAAATTCAGCCAAAAGAGTAATTAATCATAGAATCACAGCATTGTTTGGGTTGGAGGAGACCTGAAAGATCATCACTTGTTACAACCCCCCTGCCATGGGCAGGGACACCTTCCACCATCCCAAGTTGCTCAGAGCTCCATCCAGCTGGGCCTTGAACACTCCCAAGCATGGGGGATCCACAGCTCCTCTGGTCAGCCTGTGCCAGCTCTCACCACTCTCACAGGGAACAATTTCTTCATTATATTTAATCTAAACCTACTCTCTTTCAGTTTGAAGCCATTGTCATTGTTCTGTCACTACCTGCCCTTGTGAAAAATCCCTCTCCAGCTTTCTTGTAGCCCCTTTAGGTATTGGAAGGGACTCTAAGGTCTCCACAGTGTCTTTTTTCCAGGCTGAACAACTCCAGCTCTCTCAGCCTCACAGAGCAGGTGTCTTTAGCCAAATAGTTTCCCTTATGGGATATGCAGTTTTGGGTTGATTGCATGTTTAAGTGTTCAGTAGATTTCTGTGTGAGATATTGCATTGACGGATCTTGATTTTACTTCTCACTTGAGGACCTTCAGTCCTGGAGCCACCCCTGGATTTTTTTACTCTCCTGAATTAATTCATTGTCATTGCAGTATTGTCTAACTGGTGAATGAGGTACAGAAGACACCAGAGATGCCTTGCCAAGAATTCACTGCTTTTGAAGCCATAGCTGTAATTTCCCCCCTCTATAAATGTGCACATAGTCAGGGGAGTGAGGAAAGCCCAAAAATATTCACCACCACGTGATGCTGGCTGCAAGAAACAGAGAAAATGGTGCCTGTGACCTCCAGGGAGTTAGTTCATCATTAGATTAACCACCATTAAGATAAGGCCATACATCATTGAAGATGACAGGTGCAGTGTTGGCAATACAGGAATAAGAAGCAGAACAACTTGCAGTGTCACTGTGCATGGGAAGGGGGGAGAAGTCTTACAGATGCTGCTGAGGAAGGGGAGGGTGAATAGATAGTCACCTCAGGAGAGAAATTATAAACTGCATTCTTATTCAGCAGACTTGACTTTGCTTATCAAGCTTATCTGCATTTAAAGTACACTATGAGGACCAAATACATCAATTACTCAATGTCTAAATATGCTTTTCCAACATGAAAAATATGTTGCAAGTCCTGATAAGAGCTTAAATGCTTTTCTTTTAACCTTAGCTTTCTCTACTTCAGTTTTAATGACAAATTGCTATCTATGTGAAATGTTTTCCAGCTAAACTCCTCAGCACAACATTGCTAGGGAATACTACAGCATGGATCTCCCTGTTCCTTACAGGAGTGCTGTCCTCAGGCACTTGGTGTTGTTTTTCAGTGTGACTAGAAAAGGCAACCAGCTGAAGTCTTTTTGCACTCAAGAGATTTTAGAGTATTCAAGGATAAAATCCTTCAGAAGAGTGGATGAACAGTGTGCCAAATCGTTTTTTTTTTTTCTTTTTTGTGTGTGTGCTAATAGAAGGGTAAGGTTTCATTTTGAGAGCTCCCCACAGAGAACAGACATTTATTTACTAGGGACAGTGCAGACTCCCATGGCACTGAGCATTCAGCATCCTCATCCTCAGTTTAGTTTCAGCTTATCTCTACCTTTTCCATTTGCTTCAAAGTTACATGAATTGAAATAAAAATACCTACAGAGAGTCAATATAGGTCAACCCTTCTGCAAATTAGCAAGCTCTGTAGTGTTCAATATCTCAGCATCTCTGCCTCCCATGCAAAGCTGACAGGTCTTTGTTTTGCACACCCAGTTCATGCTGGTCATGGGATGCACCAACAAATAAACAAAGAAACCTTTCTCTGTTTATGCCTCTTACCAGTCTCCGAATCTGAACTGTCTCAATCACCTCTTGTACTCTGTCTGATAAACTTGTCTATCTCATTTGTAATGTACCAGAAGTTGAAATGTGAGGGTCTGGGAGCATTTCAAACCATTATTTCCTTGGCTCAAGTTAATGCAACTTATAAAAAAATATCTCTAGTTTTAGCAATACAAATTAGCACTTAAGTGCTTTTTCAGCAGAAGATCAGAACTAGAGATCAGAGTATGATTATTGACTTAAGAATGTGAAAAATTGTATAACTTGTAAGCATGACAGCAATCTTGTACTTGAGGGTGCATGACCAACTTAATATACCTAATAAATAATTGCATTTCTCATGTCTATAATCCCATGAAATTTTGAAAACAATGTCATCCTCTTCTTATAATCTGTCATCAATACACTACCCAATTAGCAAACTGTAGAGAATGGAGACAAAAACAAGCCAACAATCCACTAATTTGTTTTATGACCTTTCAAAATTTGGATTTTTGACAGAAAAGTAACATGTAGATAGTTAAACTTATTAGCACATTCATGTAGTGTGTTTAAAAAGTAGATTTTGGTACACTGGCAAAAACCTTCACCACTTGTCCACTTCATGCTGTTACTAAATTCTCCTGGTCCAGGATACATAAGAAATGTGATCCTCATGGCCTCTGTCCTGAATTATGCAGCTGAGCCTAGAGAAAGAAGGGTGACTGTGTCACTGTCATGGTGGCATGTCCCAGGACACTGATAGAAATCCACAATAACCCACATTTCATCTTGCAATAAACTCTGCCCAGACAAATCCCTCACCCACTTTAGGAAGGCTCTGCAAGGAGTGAGGTCTCTTTCTATTTCCATGTTCCCTCTCCTCCTGTGTCGTCTCCTGCACATTTTAATAGACACTGGGCCTAAAAATGGAGCTCAGACTAAATAAAATATACTGAATTTGTTCAATCACTTATCAATCAAGAAATGATGACTTACTGCTATGAATATTAACCAGCCAAAACAGGTGGAGCAATAATGAAGATAGTGCAGACATAATCAAAAAACTAATTTTGTAGTATGAAAGATAAACAAGACCATTGGGTAACTGCTGAAGATTTAGTAAAAAAAAAAAAATTCTTGTTCATCCTTTTCCCCAGTGTGGAGTGGCCTAGGTTTTCAATTAAGCTTAAAAAGCAGAATAGAAAAAAACCCACAAAAATCCCTTAATATGTGTATTCTGGAGGAAAAAAAAAAAAAAAAAAAAACCTCTTTAATTAGAACAGGATATTATTTATGTATCTAGATTTTAATTGCACTCATTTGATATACTCATTAAAACTATTTTGATTACAATCAAGCTTTTTACTCTTTTCTAACTCCATTAGACTCTACTATTCATGGAATGGAAAAAAAACCCTATTCTGAACAAAATTATAGCACCAGACATCCCTTGAATCTGCATTGAACCCTATTTCTTTTCATAGGAATACCCACATTTAAATGGATATTACACAGTTCTAAAAGCCTGTACACACAGCTGGGGCCACCCCAGAGCCTCTTCTTCTCTGGGTTGCTCCAGAGCAGCCCTCGTGAGGATGCTCTGTCCCAGCCTCTCTCCCAGCTGCTTCCCTAGGGGACCCTGCAGGACTGCAGAGCTGCTCTCAGGGTGGGCTGGGCCCCATTCTGCCTCCAGCAGGAATGGAAATGTCAGTGGGGCATCCACCCAGCACTGGCTCTGAGCTGCAGCAGGAACAGGGCACAGAGAGGGATGCACACACAGCCCCTGGACTGTCCTCTGTGCCTGGAGAGACCTGGCTGTCCCTGCTGCTCCTGGACAGACCTGGCTGTCCCTGCTGCTCCTGGACAGACCTGGAGGTCCCTCTGCACCTGGACAGACCTGGCTGTCCCTGCTGCTCCTGGACAGACCTGGCTGTCCCTGCTGCACCTGGAGAGACCTGGAGGTCCCTCTGCACCTGGACAGACCTGGCTGTCCCTGCTGCTCCTGGACAGACCTGGCTGTCCCTCTGCTCCTGGACAGACCTGGCTGTCCCTGCTGCTCCCAGACAGACCTGGATGTCCCTGTTGCACTTGGACAGACCTGGCTGTCCCTGCTGCTCCCAGACAGACCTGGATGTCCCTGTTGCACTTGGACAGACCTGGCTGTCCCTGCTGCACCTGGACAGACCTGGATGTCCCTGTTGCACCTGGACAGATCTGGATGTCCCTGTTGCACCTGGACAGACCTGGCTGTCCCTGTGGCTCTGGGACATCTCTGCTCCCGCAGGTGCCTCCACTTGTCAGCAGCAGCCCTGCACCTCCCAGCCCCAGCTGAGCTTCCACAGAAGGAAATCCTGCCACAAAGTTCCCCCCGAGACATGTAGGAGCATTCTGCAGAGCTGGTTCCATTTCTTCTGGAGTCAGGGTCTCTCCAGGGGCTTCAGAGACATGCATGTCACAGAGTCTTTTAGAGGAGAGTGTTTTACAATATTATAATTCTTATTCTATTACCTTCACACATCAGATTAGTTTAGGTATATTTTTCAGAAGTGGTCCCCTGGCCATTGTCATCCCTGTGACTGCTGAAACAATTCAAATGGAGCTTGATAGACCTCAGCATCAGACCTCAGCCAGGCAAAGTACCTAAAAATACTTCAAAACAAGCATAGAACATCCCCACTTCAATCTTCAGAAATAAGCAAATGCCAAACTCTTTACTGTAGTAAATTCTTTGTAGGTGCAAAGTATTTATTAACTACCTTTTTTGAGTCAGTTTGTTAAGCTTCTTGCATTTTTGAAACATCCAACAATCCTCTGAAATTATGTAAAATATTTCTGAACCACTTTTCTTTTAGAAGTAATAACACAGAATCTTAATTAATTTCATTAACTTTTGTATTAGCTTATTTCACTTCACTGGAACAAGTCTTTATTCTCCATTTCTGAAGGAATTAAAAAAAAATAAAAGGGGAAATATAAACTCACCAAAAGCAATTACAAATAACCAAAAGACCTAACAAGTTTTTATTACAATACTTAAGAATATGAAGTAATTTTTTTTCTCAAGAATTTGGTTAATTCCAGCATTTTGGGTGCTGAATTATAAGTAACACATTTTCAATTTATGCTGTTTTGTCTTATTAACCCATCTGGCCCATTGAAGAAGATTCCTTTAACTATTCAAAGAAATGATTTCCTGCTAAGAAGTTGAATTAGTATAAAAATATTTTAGTGTGCATAATTTGAACGTCTGGTAGTATAACTAGCATTTTCTTCCTGAGGAAATTAGACTCATCCCTCTTTCTCTCCCTTACAATGCAACATGCTATTTTTACACGTTTATTTCTCTTCACTTACAAAGCAAAATACAAAAGAGCAATTTAGGTAATGTCTTTTCCCTTCCTCATAAACTGTTTGATTTGATCTTATTTAAACCAAATCTAAAATTGCCACACAGAGAATATATACTGTAAGAATTAAAACACAATTTAAATAATAGAGTTGAAAGTTTTAAATTATATATATATAGTGGAACTATAAGATTTTCTTGAAAGTTAAGGAAATTCAGATCAACATCGAGATTTTTAACCTCTGACTCTTCCAAACTACCAGGAAGGCATTCACCAACAACGAATTTTCAGCATTGTAATATTCTTCAGCTGTTACACTTAGAGACACACCACAAATTTCGTGTATTCTTAATAACCAAGGATCATTCTGATCTGTGCTCTCCCTGATGGTCCTTCAGTTTTCACCAAATCACAGGTGTTTTTCTGCTGGCAGATCTTGGTCATTAGAAAATCTGACTCTTGGGATTTTTCCATTTCCAAGAGCTTTGCTTCTGGTTGGATAGATATGAGAGATGCATGGGATGCATGCTCACATTTTATTCCCTTTTTTTTTTTTTTTTTTTATTTTTATAATTTTACTTAGGATATAGCTCCTAAGGGCAGTCATAAATTTTGTACAGTAATTCTCAGCAATGGCAATTCAGGTGACTAAATGCTTCTTAGCCAGATTTTATTCTGCCTAATTAAAATATGCAAAAGTGCTTTTTTTCTTCCTCCCTTGTACACACCTGGGCTACTCCTCAGTGTCTTAGAATACAACCTGACAGCTTTGTGTGCTCTGTGTCAAGCACACAATTAAATTAAACCTATTGGATTGTAGCTCACAAGGTTAAAGCAACTTCTGGTTATGAGGAGTTCTAAAAGGTACAAAACAAATGGGAAGTTTCCTGTCATCACAAACTGTGCCTTTCTTATTCTCTTGATTTCTGCATTAGAGAGCTCCAGTCACAATGTCTCCTGCCTGCGAGGCACAGCCATTATCACCCACTGCAACCTCACTGGCCTGCACACACACTGCTGAGAGTGGACACTGAGCAGCTCTGGTTCGGCAGGAGGTCAAAGAACTCGTCCATGTTACTTTCCAGAAAGACTGAAAGGATTTATTGTCCATCCTTTTGGAAACACAAGTTAATCGGAAGAAAGGGATGGTGGCATTTTACTCAGCTTTCAAAACCTGTAGAAAACCCTTTACAGAAAACACACCTAAACAGTTTTTAACACATTTTAAAGACAGCATATTTTTGAGGAAGAATTTCAGAGTTACCTTTAATGGCAGCATCTTAAAATCCAGCAGACTTTGTCTTCAGTTCAAACTTGCTGAACACAGCAGTGTTGACTTAAGCAAACTACATGTGGTGGGAACCAGGACAGCACCAAACCCTCTAACTGAGGGCCTGTCCTCCACTCTCAATGAAGGAGATTTTAATGATGATTCACTAGAGCAGCACACTGACATGGTCACTCCCAAGAGAGTATTATCTCTGAAATCACCCATCATCTGTGCTGATTAGTGCAGGCTTAGGATCTCTGGCAATCCCTTACATCTCAGGGTAGCTGTAACTCAGAAGACCACATTAAGTATAAACATTACCAAAAGTCCAGGATACAGTGCAACATATTAAGTCCAAGAACAGATTTCACTGAATTTATCTCAATGTTAAAGTTTTTAAATGAAATGCAAAAATCTGTTCCTGTGTATTTGTAACAAATGTCTGTAAACCCAATATAAATATTTTCCTACTACAAATGGCACACAGCGCTTTTTAAATTTAATTTTTTCATCTACATCTTCCAGGGAAAGACTTGCTCAATAGTTGTCTCACTGAAAATATCCAAGGAAAAATGATTTTTTAAGATATTATTCACTGTGTATAAATTTTAATTCCCTTGAAATATACTCTCTTAATAAGGGGAAATTATTGCATGGTACAGACAGAAGAGAAAGTGAAATAATTAGGTTTTTATGTTTGAGTATCTCTGCTCCTTTGTATTAATTCAGTTTGACTGTTGGTGGAGTTAAAATTTCATTATAGAGTGAGTTATTAGTTCTAATAAGATATTACTGAAACATTATTTCTAGTTTGAAATCATGTTTAAATGATGTACCGTATGAGCTTAACTTTTAAGGGCTAAACCATCAGGGAAAATTGTTAAACAAGTCGTTGTACTGGGAGGTTAAAACTGGGTCTGGCACAGCCTGAGCGAGGGCTTGTCTGCAGGCTGGTCAGCGTGGGAGGCAGACTGAGCCAGGGGTGTCTGAGGGGCAGCTGCCTTCCTGCTCCTTGTAGAGGGGCAGAAATGTGCCAGGTGCACATCTGGGCAAACGCTGCCCCTCCTGTGAGCCAGGGCTGGGCATTACAGGGGGAAAAGTGGAGCTTTCTTCATCTGTTTCACACACACACAAGTTAAAAGATACTTAGCACACAAACATTAACACAAGTGAGTACACTCTCATTTCCTTTCACTTCATAGTGTGTGTCTGGTACTATCTGCAGTCTAGTCCATATAATTTAGAGGGTCTGACATCTATTGCCCTGATCTCATTTATCACCAGCCCATCTTCATTTTCGAAGCACAGATAGTGTACAATTTTTACTGTAAAATTGAATTTGTTTCTTATGACAGAGTAGGCTTGTTGAATTTATGAGTCAGCACTGAACATCTTTCACCTTGGAAGTAGCTCTCCTGCTGTAAAAACGAGGCATCTCTCTCATGAGGACAGTATAACATCATGATACAGATGCCCATCCTGTTAGACAAGGTCGTGCCAGGAGAAACTAAACTTAATTTTCTGAGACTTTACAACACTTGGCCCTATATTTCACTTTACAAGGATAAATACTGGGAAATACTTTATCCCAATGTAACAACTGTCTTTTAGATCAGGGGAACAAAAAAGATGTTTGATGTTCAGCTCAAATTGGCTGAGAGAAAGAAAATACAAAGGGCGTGCTGAAGACTCGTTACTTTTCTACCTGGTGGTTGCTGCCTTTTTCTTTGCATCACAGAAAATAACCAAATTATCTCACTTGTATTTTGGAACCAGACTCTTCATTATGTGGGGGTATTTTATTCAAGACTGTTTTATGACCTTCTCAAATCCTTTGTCACTGGGTTTACAGCTTTGCTATCACCTTGGTCTAACCACTGCAATTACTGTCAAGTTCTCAAATAAAACTACCACTAAATTGGTCTTAATTAATTCATGTTACAGAGAAGCAGGGACATCTTGCTGTTTCCATCTTGTCTTCAGACTTTCACAACCTACTTCAAGTTTGCAAATCATATCATTCTTCTTTCATAGCACTTCACAGCACTTCACACTCTTCTGAATAACAAAGTTCTGCACTGACTGGACCCCTTTGTCATGCAGGGAACAGCATTTCCCCTCATCCACCTGCAGAAGCACTGGTGGGTCCATCTGGCTCCATCTCTGAAATGGAACCCAAGAGGTTGCAAATCCTCATTTTCCAAGAAAAAAACCAAACCTTTATCTTTCACATCATGCCTTGCCTTCCTCCCCTGTTTCACCTCATCACTATTTGTGGAGTCCCCAAGCAGCCACAGCTCAGCTCCTCCACACGAGAAAGCAGCAACCACCATCCTGCACCTCTTGTAGCTCATTTTCCTTCTCTAGAGAAACTCTGCAGCTGCCAGCTGGGAAAGGTGCTCAGTAATCTTCCAGCCAAAGTAAACACCTACAGGCTGTAATTACAGCCTGTCAAAAACACTCTCAGCCTTAAGGATCTGAGATGCTGCAGACTAAAGCGCCTCAGATCTGTCTGGATCCTTTTACAACCCCAAAAAGGAAACCAGTTCACAGCTGGGGAAATATTTTCCCAATTATAATTTTAATTAGAGCCTGTGTGTTCTGCATGTGAATGCACACTCCTGGGAGAGCAGCTGGATTCTGCTGTACTTGAGAGAGTCTACAGAGGAATTAGTTAAATAATTAAATATATATATATAAACCAAAACAAAACCAAAATCAAACAGGAACAGAAAACCCCCACCAACAACCAGAACCCCATATTCTCATGCTTTCTAAATTACAGCTCTTTATCTATTTTGCACTGCTGTAGATCATCATTCATAGGACTTTCCTGGACCACAGCAACAATATTGAGCAAAAGAATGCACGGTGCTTGATGCCCAGGTTTATTGTCGCTTTTAAATTCTTTAACTTCTGTGGTAGCAAGGAACATTAGAGCATCATGGACCAAATGCTCCACAGTGCAATTTTCCACCAAATCATCCAAAAATTTTCAGAGGTTTTGACCAAAGTGTAAAGCCTCTTTCTAACAAAGAAGTGGACAGCCTGAGGTACTCTTGATGTGTTTATTCTTTGGGTATAAGAATGGGCATCCTTGAAGGGACTCTGCTTGGTTATGCAATCATATCACAAGGTATTACAAGCAAAGGATGGATAAACCTGCATTTATCTGGGAGAAATAAAAGATTTTTGTACTAAGGGCTCAACTCTTCTCAGATGTTTTGGGTTTTTTCCCCTTCTCCAAGCAGTTTGAATTCTATAGGACCTAACCTCTGATTTTGTTTCCTTTTCTACCACTGCGTATTTCTCCCTTACGAAGAACAAACCAAGAGAAAAAGTAATTTTGAAAATGGCCTGGACATGTTTTAACCAACAAACCCAGTGTAATCAGCAGGCTCAGATTCCCAAATCTGAAGGTTTATTTCAGAACAGCATGCCATGTTTAATCAGTTTTCTTAATGCTGCACAGGACTATCTGCTTTGACAAGAGTATGTTGATGGTATTACAGAATGATTACTGCTAATGGAGATCTTTTAGACAAGATTAGATTTTGCTTCTGTCCAGATGCCTCAAAGAACATTATTAGTTTTTGGTGTCATATTTTTGTAACATTAATATGATCAGCTTATGGGCTTGCTCAAATGCTATAACTGCAGCAATTTATCTGACAGTTAAGCTGTCAGGACCACGCAGCATCCAACCCAGTGAGTACTGCTGCAATCTGCATCAAATTAGGCACTGCCCACACAATCTTATCACAGCTGTGAGGTGACCAGTGAGTATTCTGATGAGCCCCCCAGCTCTGAGGTTCAGGAATTTGCATTGTGCAGTTCAAGAGATGTTTCCAAGATGATTACTTCACAGAAATATCTCTAACAGTGAATCTGCATACTTTTAAAGGAATGTAGGTTGGTTTTTTCTCTCTCATAAATCAGCAAAATGGGAATCAGAGCTGTGCTGCTTTCACAGCTAGTTAATGTGGCACTGTAGCCTATTAGTAAAACAGCAGTGGTGGTAGTAAGTTCTTTATATTCACACAGAAAGGATAAATTACTTGAATATAAACCACTTTTCTGTCCTTCATTCAGAGTTACTGAAGATGTACAAGTTCATTGCATGACCTGTATTTATTGGTTAGACAAAAAAATAATTATAAAATCTGAGAAGGATAAAGATTAGTTTTAATACATTTTGACTAGAGAGCCATACAATATCAACAAAGCAATACTATTGCCCTTAAGTTCAATACATACTGATATGCACTCTGGTGGCATGCTTCATCCCTTTTGATAATATGCCTTTAAAAACAATGTCCTTTAGGGTCCAATGGACCATGAAATAGTCTCTACAAAAGTACCAGTGGTGCCAGTGCTGAGACAAACATTCATTTTGGCTGTCAGCTTTAAGGGCTGCAGAAGAAATGAAGCACATTTATTATATACTGATGTATTCTGACTAGATAATCCTTTTCAGTTGTAGGCACTATAAAGACAAGTGCAGATTACTGTGGGGGAACATTAAAAAAAAATTGGGATGGGCTGAAACAGTTGAGCTTCCAATTTCACAGTTGGATAATTTGCCTTATAAACTTGTATTTAAAGGAAAAGTTTTACTGGCAATGAAGTACGCTAAATAAACAATGTATAATTTGAAAATGAGCAAGTTGGAGATACACAGAAACTGTATCTACTAATGCTACATTTATTTATTAATTTTGGGATTTGCTTTTCTATGCTGCTGGCATTTTCAGGGTGTTTTGTTTTATAACCATTGTCACTGAAGTTCTATAAAATTTTAGTCCTTTGTCACAGCCCAAACGCTTTTTAAAAAATAATTTTGTTTAACTGCTGAAAGTTTTGGGTTTGAGGGAGAGTGGAATTGACTTGAGACAGACTGCAGACTTCTGTAACAGCACAGCCTTGCTACATGGTGAAAAGCGCATCGTTTCTGGCTTCTCTGCTAACACATGCCACAGCCAAGGCAACGCTCCCTGCTGAAGGGTTGCCTGGACCCTGTTTCATTTTGCTGGCAGGACACCTCTCAGAAAATGCAGTGTACTGCAGTACTTTGTCTATGTATTGCTGTTGTCTTTATGGACTCTGAGATCACACATAATACCTATGAGAAGTGGGAAGAAGTGAATGTCAATCATCTACATACTGAAATTCCATCCCCTTTCTTCAATGCAGAATTCAGTTACCAGCTGCCATCCTACTTCAAAATTAAACTGACACACTGATCTTCCATTGGTGCCAGTATTATTTAGATTGCTCGATTTGGGGTTGGGTTTAATCAGATTTCTAGACAAGAGCTTCATAAAGCGTTTCGGTAGGAGTGCTTCCTTTGAAACTAACTACAGGCCTAAGTAAATACATTTTACCTTCAAAAATTATTGAAGGCAGTTTCTGTAAGCAAAGTTTGGATCCTAAACTACAAAAGATAAGTCACTATAGTTTTGTAAGGAAGGAGGCTTGTACCATGTGGGGCTTTGGTCTGCAAGCTTTATAGAAAGGAAATCAATTTCTCTGCCGCGTCATTCTCCAATGCTTATATATTTTGGCAAAGTGAAAGACATAAATATCACAAAAGATATTGATCCACATTATTTTAATCTCTACTAAAGCTGATAGTATTAGAAAAAAGTCAATATTATGACAGGCAGCTTAAAACTTTCAGACTTTTAATAGAAATATAAATTTCCTGACTGTATACTTTCACAGTTTCATAACACTCAGTTGGCAGCAGCTACAAATCTATCTAACTGAGATTACTATGACTGCACTGAAACAAAAATTATCTCTTTTATAGTAAAGAAGTTTTACTCTAAATTTACTTATTAAAACTCACTTTGCAACTAGAGGGTGCTATCAATGAAAACAAGGGGAAATTTTAGGCTAAGGTCTGACAAATCTGTGTAGCACTGAGCAGTGTCCAGTACAAGCATTAGTAAAATGAACTTGTTTCTTACTTGGTGTTGTGTGGAGAGGAGTACACTTAGAGAAAACAATCTGCTTGAATTATACCTGAACAAAACTGCCACTTTTGTTTCCTACCCATATGTATTAATGAAAAAACACACTGAAAATTGACAAAATATCTTGTTCTGTCAAAATATTTTTTCCAAGTTCTAACTCCTTAGACACTGAATTTGGTTAAATATTATTTTGAAATGTCACAGCAAAATCAAAACTTGAAACATGATTTAAAAATGTCAAAACAAAATCTATTTTCTGTTGTCAAAACAAAACCTATTTTATTTTCTGTTACTGAACATTATTCTTATTCTGGTTAGTAACAGCATCAAAAGGCATTGAAATTATTTTGAGTATGGAGCCTGAAATGGAGTTTTGTGAAAACCTTTAGCTTCACTAACCATTTAAATAAATCTTCTTAGGCAGTCTGTTTTTCTGTATTGCATGTTCTCTCAGCCAGGAAAATCTCCATGATGTTTATTTTCTGTCCCACTCTCTGCATGTCATGAAGCATATGTTGCAGGAGACTGCTTGCATCTCAGACTGACAGCTGCTCTGCTCCTCCAGTTCTCTGTCACAAAGGAAGATAGCTTCCATTTAGCAAAGAAATTCTGCAGTAGTGTGTTTGGACACTTGCCTTTAGCACTTAACCATTACAAATTCTGGGGTTCAATGTGCCTGCAATCAGGATTCGGATTTCCTAATAGGCTTCTCTGTCAACTTTTATGGAGGTAAAAATTTCTAATCCATATTAATCTCAATTCTTCTGGGAAACTCAACTCATAAATTAATTCCTTCCACCCATTTTATTTGCAATCCTTCTGGCAAAGCTGGAGTTGCAAAGAGCACACTCTGTTAGAACACACATGAACACGATCAGATTCTTTACTTGACATCACACAGCCCCTTCAGGGGGAATTCTTTATGAATCAATTCTTTCTCACCAGAATTGTAGAAAGGATTGGAACAGAGCAGGGTATCTTACAGGTGACCCCTTGACAGCCCTCTAGACAGGTTCATATTACTTGATATTTCATAGGAACTCTGAATTGCAGGTGTTACAGGGCCATGATTGCAGCAATTAAAACAAATAAGGTTGCAAGAGGTATCATTAACTTATTGAAATACACAGTGTTTTTAATTTGCAGAACACAGGGCTTTTTGACAAGGTGAAAGAAGCAAAACATTAAGGAAGCAAAAAGAATGTAGAACATTAAAGTTACCAATCAGATCAGAAGTCAGAAAGATGCCTCTTGGGAGAACTGTAAAATTGTTACCATATAAACCAGCATAGAAACTTGTGGGTTTTCCTTTTTTTGACTCTTTTTAAAATTATTTTTGTGAGTATATTACATTAGAATCACACCCTTAGCTGTTTATATAGGTCACAACCAATGTATTGCAAACCAAACAAAACATTCTCTTTAATAAGCCAAGATCTTCATCACAACATTTCCTACACTGGGAAGGTAACCCAAAGAATTCAAACACAATTGGTTACCAGAAACAATCAGGTAAAACAAAGTCCTGTAACGTGGCTTTTTCTCTGCTGTAAGGTGACAGTAGATATGGCTTCCAATAAACAAGGTCCAAAAAAAGAAAAAAAAGCATTTCACACAGATTGGTAGATATTGGTATCAATATGACAAACAAGAAAGAATGTCATTGCAGAATATCTCAGTCAACAATTAGTCTAATTAATGCCTAATTTGTTCATTGATTTTAAGTTCTCTCATCTAGGAGCTGTATTAACTTTCCAGACTTTGGGTTATAAAATTATAATCCTGTTTTGGTTTTTTTGGTTTTTTTTTGTTTTTTTTTTTTTTAATTTATTATTATTCCCTTTTGTTACCCTGGTTGCATTGTCCTATGGTAATCCAAGTAAATTTTTTGCTGCAGGTTGGAAATCACCATCAGTAACCATTGTGGCTCTGTCCATGCACTGCACATCTGGAAATACCTTCTCCATGCTTGTGCTGGGAATGAAAAGGATTGGAAGCAGACACAAAATTTCTGCCAAGCTTTCTTGAGAGGTGTTATGCAAATATATATGGGTGACAATGGAAGAAGTTCAGCAAACCTTAGTTTGCTCAGCTAACTGGAATACAGATTTAGTATTTCACATGGTGTTTTTGGGGGGTTTTTTGGGGTTTTTTTTTTTTTTTTTGAGTTCTTTCCTGTTCTGAACATTCAGTGTATTCAGCCACGTCTAAGCATCAACAATGAACTAAAAACTATGAAATAATAGACTGCTTATATAAGCAAATACATCAATTTATCAACATTTCCATTTTTGTACAAAAAAGAAGAAATATATATTTTGAATAAAGGCAAAACAAATAAGGTATGTAGTCATAAGACTGTTTTGATTTGCTCTATAGGCTGCAATTCATTGATATTTACTTCCTTCATAAATGGCTACAAAGTACACAGAGGTTTTTATCCAGGCTTCAAACTGACGCATAAAACCTGCCTGTATTTGCACAAAAGTAACTCAGATTTTAGAATGCATTAGATGAACTCATGTTTTCCAAAGATTAAGTTAATATCTGTGAAAATTATTTTTAAAGAGATCAAGCTGATCTATAATTTTGTCCATGTTGATACAATGGATTTTTTTTAAAATAGTAAGACAATAATAAATGAAGCTTATAACTGGAAGAAAAAAGTCAGCAATTTTGAAAACTAATAAACAGTTTGGTTCACAAACCAATTCTTCTCCTGCTGGAATAAACAGGATTCTGTCACCCTATTCACTGAAAATAGGATTCTACTGCTTATTTGGGAGTAACATTGTGAGATTCCCATTAATTACAGAGAAAGAAAAACTATTTGGAAGATACTATTAACCTTCATCCATGAATTCAAGATGCTTCATTATGGAACACGTGCATATATATCAAATATATGTGTATATATATCTAATACATATGTGTGTATGCATGAAATAAATATATGGATAAGATTGATTTACATGAATATATGAAGACATAAACAAATATTTGAATGGAAACAAACAGAAAAAATTTAGGGTGTATTAGGCTTTGAAACTGATTCTGTTCTGGGTTGGGTTTTTGGCTGAGTTACTGACACTGATTATTTCTGACTCAAAAGGTGTGACCTCCACTCTGTCCTTTTCCTGCTGGCCATACTGATAACAAATGCTACAAGAGTGTTATGGAAGCTTATCATTTACATACAGCAGAGTTTTCTAAAGGAGTACAATTTTTATGTTTATATTACATATTTCTTTGCTCTCTAGTTTCAGGCTATGAGTACTTGCCTTTTTACAGTAACGTTCATCATTTGACAAAATCAGTTTCAAAATCTGACTGTTCATGCAAATAAAGCAAAAGGGTTTTGGCTTTTGATGTCAAATGATACAACTGCTCTTATGATTAGCACAGACTTTCAGCCCTGCTGCCTGTCAAAAATACAAATACTTTTCCTTATACTGCCACATAAAAAGCTCCTCTGTACATTACAATGCAACCCAAACCCAAGTCAACCAAAAATGATCACAGTTCGGGGGAAGAATCAATGCGATCTGGAAAAGAACTATGTTGAAAATTCAACCATTCTTTGACAGGAGCAGTAAAAACTTCTGTAATTCAGTAGCAGTGCAAAAATGATTCCTCCTTCCACATACTTAGGAACTCAAGAAAATGCTGGAACAAAATACCATATTGTCTTCTGAGAACCATCTCTTAGTTGAATGTCTTGGGGTGGACTAATGCTGATGTATCTGTGGGCCAAGATGGACCATGAATGCCTCTCATGGGTATCAAACATCACAAACTTCTATAGCAAGAGTAAAGAAAGGACCAGGAATCTCATGAACCTCTCAGTCCTGTACACAGAGCTTTGTGGCAGTTCCAAAATTCATCCCTCAACCAAACACATGGCAAGGGAACATCTGACATGCCAGCTGACAGAATGAAATTGCTGTAAGATGACAGGTAAAAACAGTATTTTACAGCCACTGCCCATGCTATCACACACTCAGCCAAGTGTATTTTGTGGAACTGGAATGTACTAATAAAAAAAAAAGTGTTTGCAAACTATAGCAATTTCTGAGCACCTCAAGAACATGCTGTCAAGATAGCATGCATTAAGAAATATGACCACGATAATGAAAGATCCAAAGCAGAAAATGACATCCTTTCAACTACTGGAAACCCTTTTCTCCTTTAGAAGATGAATCAATTTTCAATTTAGGTTGGCTTTTTATTTTTTTTTTAATACAGTTTCTGAGTATGCAGTATGGAATAATGCTAGAATAAAAAATGGTGTCTGAAAAGAATTAAATGGTCTACCTTTACCTTGAGGTGCAATTTTCTACTGAATTGAAGTTCTTAAGATAAACTTTAATCTCTCAACTCTTTATTTGTCATTGACAAGGAGAAGCAAGGAAATAACAATCAATCCCTCTTTGCAGATGTAGGATAAAATGAAACTACTCCAGCATTTCCCTTACACTACCAAAGAGGAACTTCAGTTCCTTAGGACCCATTTGCAGGACCTTTCCACCTTACTTAGCATGCATTTGTCTAATATTAATTTTTTAGGCTAGATTAGAAAAGTGTTTCCTACATGAAAGATATGAAAAGCCTTGTCTAGATTGTACAAGGAGCACTATCAGCTTTTTATTTTTTTCTTTATCTGATATAATGTTAAAAAGAATGCATCTGTTTCAGAGATACTTGTGTGGGTATTTACAAATCTGCACTATAACTTCTAAATCCATGTTTGTCTCATGCAGAGGGCAGAAGGAGTGCCTAAGCATCCCCTGTTTGTTAGGCTGCATAGGTGTGAGCATCTGGATACTCACATTTTCCATTATAAAAATACCTCACAGTCGTTACAGTTCTTGCCTATAAAGCAGAACAGCACCCTCAGTTTGCAGGCAGGGAAATGGAGCCTGAGATTACATGTGATTTACTCAAGGTCAGAGAGGAAATCTGCATTGATGTTTGAACCCCAGTGTTTTGATCCCTAAAATCCAGCTAATTCAACCATTATAGTATCCTTTATCTATATAGGCTATAAATTTGAGACCATCCCCATGGTGCTTTCTGAATTAGAGTGAGAACCCCCAATCTCTTGCATGCACTTATGCTGCAGGAAAAAACAGTTTGATGAAAATGAAATATTTAAATGTGCACTCGGGCACATCAAATGTTATTCTTTATATACAAGCCAAAACCCTTCAAACAAAACACTTTAAAAAAATACAAACTCTCCACACTCAACAGACTCTTGGGCACAAGACTCCATCCAATTCTGCAGGTTTGGGACAGGGACTGACTGGATTCTGTAAGGGCAATTACAACTCAGCTGACAATTAAAGCAAACACCACTAGGTAATAAGTTGCAATGTCCTTGTAATCTATTCTGTTTTATCAAGCCTTTGAATTTCTTTCTTACTAGTTTGAGATGAATCAGGACCTTGAGGAAAAAATAGGGGTTTTTTTACAGTGTATTTAGCTACATCTCTGTCTTCAATTCTAAGTTCCCTCAGTTTTCTTTGCAGTTTTAGCAAAAAGAATAATTTTCCCTTCTCAGTACTTTACTGGCCAGCCAACCCCTGGATGGTTTTTCTATAAATATGCCCAAATTCTACAGAGATGTTTTGCTTTCCTGGACTTAGTGGGGAGATTCTTATTTTTACTGATATTTTCTATTGCCAGATATAATGGAAAAAGTGTAAGGCTGGAAAAGGCACTAATTTTGCCTTTGTGGAAAACCTTAACTATGCCTATAATGCCTCTGGCTTGAACCTCAGAACTCTGCTGTAGGACTGGTAATGTTTTTCCCTCACTTGAAAGAACTTGAGGCAGATTCCTTCCAGCCCAACGCTGCTGCCAGAGCAGGGAGCAGGATGTTACAGCACACTGTCCTCCAGTGGAGAGGACCAGAACTGACACTCCTGGACTCTGCACACTAAAACTTTTCTGACCGATGGACAAACCCCAAGCTTTCACAGCAGAAAATTGTGCATTTTATTCTGTATCTCATTCTATTCCTCTGCAGACTGCCAAATTGAAAAGGCCCTCAGCAGATGGATCACCCACAGACTTGCAGGGACCGTTTAATTAAACGGTGCCCATTAGGGCAGCATTCAGGAGCCTGAAAGTTCACAGCTGGATTTTCATTACAAAGAAACATGGAAGATGTCAATGAATTAGCATCTTTATTAACCTGTTAATGTAGAATGAATAAATTTCATAAAAAAAATTTTACATCTTTAAAAGTATATATTTAAGTCTCCTTTTTTTAACTGCCAAAAAAAAAAAATCTGTATTACCTTTCAGGCTAAGTCCAAACACCTTTCAGTCCATTTGATCTCAGAAACAGAGGCAATCATGGAGATTTTAACACTGTAATTGGTATTGCCTTATAGAAGCACCTGGGACCTATTCTTTCAACTTAGACATCCTTTTTGGTCATTGATGATAATTTCATTCCATTAGAAAGAGGAAGTTTATTATTTAATTTTTACTCTAGCACATGACAGAAAAACAGAGGTCTTTGTCAAATTAATTATGATTTCTTATCTTGAATCCCAACAAATTGCCAATGCATGTAAGGGATTCAGTCTGGCTCCTAACAAACATAGAAGTCACAAAGCCATTTCCCATACAGGGAAGAAAAGGATATTGTGAGACAGGTGCTCCATAAAGGATGTCAAATGTCTGTACAGAGCACAAAGAACTCTAATATGTTAAGACCAAGAACACTGCCTTCAAATAATCAGCCAACTCCAAAGCTGAAAAGGTCATCAGTTAGAAACATTGCATGTATTTTATCATCTTTCTGTGAGACAGAAGTGGGAGAGAACTACTGCAGGAATTGTGTTAAAACCATCACTCAACCTATTACAAAACTATTGATGCAGTAATGTGTCATTAGTGGCAATTAGTGAGAAGTTAAATGCTGCATAGTACAGTGTTATTGTGGATTAATTGGAAACCACTCATGAGAAAGAAAATTCTTATGAAATTAGGGTAGTATTTAAGAATAACCAGTCACTCCTTGTAAAGAAGAGGTCCTTGAAAAGACTCCTTGAAAAGACGAGGTATATTTTTGGTGATTTTATTTCTTTTTTACCAATCTAATTTTATATTTTGTATATTCAAGCTTGCAGAATAGAGTGGAAGCAGACTTGCAAGAATGAGGCACTCCAGTGATCTAGGAGACAGCAGGAAGGGAAATTCACTCTGAGAAAAGTGGATGGATGACCAGAGTAGGACTCTGAAATACTGAATTGGGATCTGACTCATGACAATCTTCGAGCAGTTGTCTTTTGTTGCCCTCAAGCAACAAAAAAAGACAAAGATGTCTTTTATTTCCATTCTGTACCTATAAAGGAGGCTAGGTAGCAAAAATAATCTGAAAAAAAATGCTATAAGCTGCTGAGGACTGTACACACACCTAAATAGATACTGCAAGTAGAAAATGCCTGTAAATGTACTTCAGAGGGTTGTTCATTCTGAGCAGAGAACTGTGTGAAGTGAGAACTATAGCCCTTGAGACAGGGAAGGGCTGCAGAGCTTAGCAGAGTAATGCAGGGATGTCCTGCAGCCTGTCTGCCAGGGCACTGCAGTGCAGGGCAGACTGACTGGCACAGTTCAGTCAATCCCTGCATAAGGACATGAGAACAGTACTCATGGGCCTGATAAAGGCACCTCCAGTCCAGCACTTTGGTTCATATGTTGGCCAAGGAGTGGATATTTGTGAAACAAATCACAATATTTTTCACAGAATGCCCTCCCACGAATGTGAAGTTCCTTAAACTGAATGATGGATCTGAATGAGGAGCAAATTACACCTGTTCCAGACCTAACAAGGCTGTTTGTCACTGTTCCTTGCTAAAAAAGGAGTGAAGGGCTATTATCCCAAGATGAACCTAAAATGGGCCTAACATTAGCTCAGGATGTTACTGCAGCACTTGGGAAGTTCACCACAGCAGCCCCAAGGTCTCAGAGAAGTAACTCAGCTCTACTGAAACTGGACATGGCAATAACCTCCATGTATCACATCCTACCTTGTAAAATAGGGACAATACTAAAACTGCACCAACTGATATCAGGTGCCTCAAAGTCAGAAAGCACAGAAAAATGAGGAAAATTTGTTTGGGTTTTTTTTTTTTGGTGGTTTTTTTTTTTTTTTTTGGTAGTATAAAAAAGGTAAATAATCATTTAAGAAGGTTATAAAATTCAAGTGATGAACCATGCCATGGACCTGCTTCACCTACATTCCATCTGCTGATCTGCCTCCCTTTGCAGCTTGGAAGAGGTCATGCCAGAATATCACAAAAAGAGAAACAAACCCCCAGCTGTCATCATCTGAGAGAGGATTTCCTACTTTGAACTCCTTGTTTAGAATTTCCCCACCAGTGTGCCTGTGTTCCAAGAAAAGGTATTTTGTATTTTATGGCAATATTGAAGACTGCAAAAGTTAGAAACGTGCCCCACCCCCAAAAATATATTATGTGTTACATGAAGAAGACACATTTTACTGGATGGCTAATAATCTGCTAAAGGTTCTGCCATTCATGAGTAATTTGGTTATCAAGACTGAAAGGTCACAAAATATTTGCTGGTTTCACATATAACCTGTGCCAACTATATATAAATGTAGATGTATGTACAAAGTGAGGAAATGATGGGCCATGTCCTGCATGACAAGTCTGCTTTTTCAGGGTAGTCTGAATAAAACTTTCTGTTAGAGCTTTTTTTGGGTGATGTGCGTGGGATCCCAGGCTGGAATAAAGAAAACTACATTTGTATAAGTTCCTTGGCTCCCCTGATTGTGTGCTGGACATTTAAGGCAGGAAGCTGGAAGTTTCCTGGGCTGCTAAACCAGTCAGCCATATCTGGGAAAGAAGTGTTCTGTCGGCTGGCAGGCAGAGATTCTTTCCAATTCCTCACCTGCAAACTTCTACCCCTTTGTCTCCCATGCAGACCAGGCACTGTTGCCTTCTGGCTCCATTCCACCTGCAGCAGCAGCTCTTGCAGTGGGCACAGGGGAGGATGATCCCTGAGAGTGCCCACACCACAAGCACAGAGCTGCTCGGAGCCTCTGCACGGCCACTGCTGGGTAGTGAGCAAAAATGCACCACAGGACATTCAACCCAGGGCAGTCCTCAAAAGCTGGTGAGTTTGATAGGTTTCTTGGCAACTACTTTGCCTTTTCTCTCAGCTATGGTTTTGGTTTTTTTGTTGTTGTTGTCAAAGAGGGGGATTTAATTGAAGATCTTTACAAAAAACCCAAACAAACCACCCCTCAGAGCTTAAAATGTATGAGCAAATTAAAAAATGTTTCATATATATGAATATATGATATATGTATATATATATATAAGGGATCTACAAGTCTGTTACTTGTGCAAATGTCTCAATGCCTGATCTAAGATGCTAGGAAAGTGTTTTCCAGGGTTTTTAAATTTTCCAAGTATTCTGTTGAGAATTCCTCTTGTTCCCTATTAGTTTACAACTGCATTAATGGTGCTACTATTTGGGTCCAGCAGTCATCCATAACATTTAGCTCCTTTGAAAAAAACACATATTTTCCTTTAAATAAATTATATAAGAATTTATCTTTGTGACTTCAATTGGGTTTGTAGGTTTTCATGATTTTTGTCCACAAAATCTGAATTCAAAGTTATTCACTTATTTATTACAAAATATTTTTCAAGTTTCAAAATTTGATGTATTTTGTTCAGACTTGACAATATTAAGCACTACCACCTTTACAACAGTTGTTGAACCCCTCTGCCAAATATAAAAGAGGTACATAAACATGGAAGATGAAAATGAAATGGGAACAGATGGACCCATCTGCAATTATACCTCTAAAAAGACTGAGAGCCTCACAAAGATTTATAAACCTTCTGGAGTCCAGACATTTGGTGATCTCATAAAATGATCCTGAAAGTGTCTTAAATAAGTAATTGAAAATAACAATTTTTATGTGGAATAAAGGAAACTTCTCAAATCAACACTGTACCAACAAAGAGAAAACAATTAGGAGCTCAAAAGCTTTTGCAAGGGTACATAACTTGAGTAAGCAAATGGAAGATTCCAGGAAAGGTGATCTTCTCTCTAAGATTTCAGCCAATCAAAAAAGGAAATTTTAAATAAATGTGGTGACTTGACTAACAATGATTCTGATCTGACTGATCAGGTCTGTCATTAGGATGTGCCAGTTACCAGTTTTTCCCCATAAGAAGGGACATGACTTTTATTGGTCTGGTAAAGTTGTTCCATCAAATCTATGAGGTTCTTCCCTTTTTGGACTAAATAAAACTGAACAAGTATTTTCACATCCTACTCCTCCTCTGTTTCTCCCATTAAGTCTTGTTTTTGCTTCTGGATGTGTTAAAGAAGCATGAGGAGATTATCTATTCAACTCCTTGGTGAGGGTGAAGCTGGAGTTAATGGCATTAACAATTCAGGGAATATCTCCAGCTTATCTCCCCACGTTCAGCAAAGTTTAGGGCACTGATTTTCTACAGCCTGCTCAGTTGTAATGGCTTTCTTTCTAAGATGTCCCCTTTTCTCAGTAGGATGTCAAACAGCCTAGACACAGATGACTTCTGCTTGTAAAATGTTGGCCATGAAATAAGAACAGAAGTATTAAATAACATAATTTGTATATACTGAATTTAAAATAGCAAGCTGAAATTTCATACAGCAAGGACTGAAATCCTAAAGGCAGCCATTGGATCAATGGACTGATTTACAAAAATCCAAGCCAGTTTCCTAGGAATACAAAAAGAAAATTAAAGCCCATGCCTTTGAAAACTACGAGCTGAAGCAGTTGAACTGAAAAAATTCCAGGAAATTTCATCAGCTGGCTTCTACACTGTGTGAGACACTGGAGATGCTCAAAATGGAATTGCTCCAAGGACAGAGGTCAGAAAACATAAAAGCAATAAGCCTGAAACATTTTCAAGGAATAGAAAAAAAAATATTTTGAGAAAGAAATTTTCTAGGAAATATGACTAGAAACACTGATACACCAGCTGTCAAAAAATGGTAACAGAGAGACCACATGTTTACCCAGCAATAACACTTGCAGCAACACATTTCCATGCTTTTCCCAGCAGTAACCAAAGTTTTGGCCTCAAAGTCATTGAAAAACCTTGAGAGACTTTGTAAGGCAAAGAAAAAGAAAAAACCAGGACCCAAACCTCAGCACTAGCAAGGGAAAATGAGAGAAGGAACTACCCTGCTGTGAAACAATGACTTGCATCCAATTTCTCCAAAACTGCTTTTTCATTCAGCCATGGAAAAAACTTTTCAGGCTAAAAAAACCAAATTAACTTAGTCTGCAAGAAATAGCATTTAAAAGAGAGAGGAAAGGTTACAGGTTTTCACAAGTTGATTTCTAAAACTTCTTCTGAGAGACAGAAATAATAAATGTGCATTGTTTTTGCTTTGTTCTTTCCCATTAAGTTATGGGTGGAGAGGACTGGGTTTTCTAAAAAGTCTTGAAAAAAAGTCCAGTGTGCAGTGGTTTTGAAAGTCTGTGTTCAACAGCCTTCTGGGATAAGAATTCCAAAGAAATTTATAAAACAATATGAGATGTGGAACTGAGAGTCAAGAAAAACCTTAAATAATCATTATTGTTTTCTCCTCATCCATTTTAGTTCTGTAAATGTAATTCTAACCTAATTACCTCAGGCTTAGAGTTCAAGTTGCCAGCTGGGTTCCATGTGAAGGTGTTCTCAGATGAACAGCAATGTTTCCACATCAACAAAAGAATCAAATGCCATCCAGTCCTGTTTTCCTAAATAGAGACTGGAGTAACATGAATCCATTATGTCATGGTGAAAATAAAACCCCCCATTTCAGTCTGAAACCGATAAACTCAACTGACTTCTGTATTTTTGCTGCCATTTAAAAATGAATATAAGTAAAGACAGAAAAGTCTCTTTCCAGAAAACCGGTTTGTTATGATAACTTTCAAGTTTCCTCTACAATTACATGTCTATTTTGGCCTTATCTTCTGTTCAGGTATTTTGGAAAAGGGGCCAATGAAGTTCATCTAATTTAAGTCTTAATACCCATCTCAAAAAAAATATATGATTATCTGAGGAGAGAGAGTAGAATAAGGAGGTGACACAGACTAGGGAACTTAAGAGGAATTCAATATCATAATCTATTTTCATGATAATTTGGCTGATTCCTTAGAGAGAAACATTTAGATCTGAAAAGGTATAAAAGAACCAATAAAGAAAGCCTGGAAATAGAAGCTCCATCTAGAAAATGCCACATACTTTTTACTTGAAAAGATAAAATTTTTAGAATATTTTATCAATGGAATAGACTTTTCAGAACCTCAATTTTTTAATTATTAACTTCTAGATAGATGTTGCAACAGTGATACCAGAAGTACTTAACCTGTAATATAATAAAAGAGAGACAGTGATTACAGCAGACTCTACAGCTTGAAAGTGATTAATTTGTTAGGAGAAAAGATTTTGAGATTACTTCAGGGAGGAAAGTTGTAGTGCAAAATAGTAAAAAAATGTACCTTCTTCATCTCAAATCAGGTGTACGTGTGAAAAACTACTTGTTCCTCTAGACAATACTTTAAGTAAATATTTTGGTAGGTACACAGAATTTGCAACCATTATTTTTTACTCTGTTGTATCAAGAGTGGTAAGGTTCCAAGTCTTGTTCTCTTTCCAGTACTTCTGCTATCATCTCTGTTGGTACAGATCTCCTTTCTTGCCCCCTTCACTTGTGCTTTCGAGAAACAAAACTGCCAACTAGTTCACTAAATCCCTGCAAACCACGTTGTGATCTAAACATTTTTATTTCTATAACACAGAATCATGCAGGGAGCCTTCCGTGCTGCATTTATTTGCAGCAAGGAAAATACTATAAAGTTGAACAGCTATTTGAGCTCTGAGGTCATTCAAAGCACAGTGGAATTAAAATTACTCTGTGCCACAAAACCCTTCAGGAACTGAGGTATGGAAAAAGGGAGAGGAAATTGAAAAGATGGAAATGCATGGGGTATTTAGGGTGGAGGTTATCACCTCAATTACACAGAAGAGTAAAACAAAAGGAACATAGATAGATAAGGTCAAAATGTAGTTTGATATTTCTGTGCAGCTTAAACGACAAAGGAAAAGGATTTACTTGAATATTTTCCTTCCAATTCTCTATAAAGTATTTGCTCCCAAATAACTAGACAATATAGGTTTAGCAACTGGAAGTGTGGGAATATATAGGAATGCACTTCAAGGTGCCACAGCTTCCATGCCACCAGCAGTGCCTCTAAACAGCCTGTAGGGAACATTAATTTGCTCTTAAACACACACACACACATATATTCTGCATATTAAACTTATAAACCTAATTTTAATTGCATTTTTACTTGTAACTTTTCCCTACTCAGAAGGTAATGCTTCTTAGGAGGTCGAGGAAGACTGGTAAAGGGTCAGAAGAGACTGGAAAGGTTCTGCTTCTGCTGCCATTTGCAAATGTTCTGCCTGGATAAAAAGAAGGTCTTTGTACCACGTCACTTGAATGATCCTAGTGTTCTGTCATGGGCACTGCTGACACCTTTCCACATAATGCCATGAACCAGAGATCCAGTAAAATGGAGGAACAGATTTCCTCCTTTCTCACATCAGTCAGTGCACTTCTCACTGGTTTGCCCTCTTTCTTAAAGTAAATACAACCCTGATTCTCTCTTCTTTTCTCTTTGCAGAACATGTGTCCTTTAGCTCAGGAAAGGAAATGAGAAGGTTGTCTTCTGAGCCTGTCATACAACAGGCCAGCCTGTCTAACTTACAAGGTCAGAAGATTCAAAAGGTGAAGTTTTTCTTCTCTTTTCAAACGAAATGCAGTGATAAGTGCTTACTTGATTAAACCAGCGGATAAGAACATCTACTGTAATTCTTTCCTCTCTTTTCATTTCTTCCTTTGGCTCCAAGAGATAAGAATGGAGAACTTTTAGCCTGGCATTGATCCAAGCTTTGAAAGGACTTGCTGATTATGGATAATGTTCTTATTGAAATGATCAGTCCCCTTGAAGCAAATACTAATGTTGCCTAACTGTAATGAACAGGATTTAATCCTACATTTTAAATGAATTTTTATCTCATGAAAGTATATTTATATACTCCTGTTTCTAATCTGACTGGATTTTACCACTGACTTCTGCTAAAGAAGAGTTGATACCACATGAAACCATCGAGTTAGATCACATTTAAATATCATACCCTTAAATGTATGTTTCCATAAATAAAATATAAACAGTCACAATAAAGGACAAGAAAATTAGGAATTTCAAATGTCATAACAAACATATTTGTATTTATAGAGTAAATAAAAATTTCTACACTAAATACAAATCTATTCAAATTCTCCCTCTAAGCTGTCTCCTCTACAACAAAAGGTCCCAGCACAATTAGCAATTTCATACACGCAAATTATTTTATCATCTTTCCTTTGTTCAAAGTTTTTAAATTCTGAAATAAGCCTTCTGAGATGGGAGAGCCATCAGAAAAGTACAAGGAATTCACAGGGTTGATGAACAATGTATTTATACAGAGATATAACGTTTGTTTATTATCTATTCTTTTCCTAATAATTCCTACAAGGTGATTTCTTCTGGACACTCATGAGACACCGAGCTGATGCTTTTCACCAGCACTGTCTATAACTGTCAGAAAGTCTTGCTCTTGACACTTAACAATACCAGGGATCATAATTTTATATGTGGAGCTCAAGCTCTTTTTTACCTTGCATCCCTTTACATTTCTCTGCACTCTATTTCACCATTTCAGTGCCCAGTCACTAGTCTTAGGAAATCCTTCTGTAATTATTCTTGATCATTCTACCTTAAATCTCTAATAGTAGTAAATAACAACACACTGCTGCCCATTCCAAGACCACTGACAAACATGTTGAAGTATGGTAATACTTGTTTTTTCCCAGTAAAATCAGAATCCAGAACTAGCAATGGGGCAGAGTCTCTTATAAATGCATTTATATCTAAAAGATGAGATAGGAAACAACATAAACAATCCTATTATCTCTAGCTATAGAACAATATTGAGTTATATATAGGTTGATTTGATACCAAACAAAATTAAATATTTTAAGACATTTGAAAGCTTTTTAAAATTTTAAAAGACAAAGCAATTAAAAACAATTAACAAAACCCCCCCATCTTTTTGCAAAAGTACATAAAAAAGTTGTTGCTTAAAATGTGTTCAAAATAGTTCTGGGATAATTTAAGAATGATTCCATATTTTTATTTTCTTCATAATATGTAATTCAATGCAAATTCGCTGCCTGCGCTGGAATAGCTGGATCTGTATTTTGGTATCAAGTGAAACATTTTTGATCAATGCAAAATGGTTCCTAGTTCTTTACAAGGATACTCACTCTTAGCCCTGTAGATGTGTCCTGCAGCTGCAATGCTACTGGGTGTCCATTTGGCACATTTGATTTAAGATAAATAAATGATAACTTGCCAGTACCACATACAATGTGTGCTTGTGTGACTGCATATACAAATACTTCTAATGCTCCTTTGGAATTAAGATATAAACAAGTTTTGCCTTGAGTAAGACCATAGATATGCTATCTGACAGCTTGTTTTTTGTCTTAAACACAAATCTTTTTTTTCAGAAGAATTCTGTCAAAAACTCTTTAAATGAGTTCATTTATAAAAATCTGTGTCTTTATGCAGTTTTTAAAAAAAAGAGGGAATGACATTTCATGGGGTAGCTGAGAATTTTTTACATAAATACACTATTATTCATAAGCAAAAAACTCCAGCCTTTTGTAAAGCTTGAATATATGAGAGAAGTAAAATGCTGGATTATTCAAAGTTGAAGAGTTCACTGGTTCAGCTTTCTCAAAATGATAGTGGTTTTGATGAGTGAGATTCAATTGCTGACAATTTAATGACAAAATCATTGTTTATTCCTAACCTAAGAAAATAATTTAATAACAAACCACATGAAATTATTTATTCAAAGCAGGAGCTGATGAAAATTATTCTCATTATACCTAGATATGATTGGAAATCTTTTATTCAATGTATTTGATAAGAGTTTGAACCTTTTTCTCAGTACAACAATTATTAAAAAATTCCCATACAAGTGAAGAAGTAATTATTTATTCTGGGTAGTTTTTAAAGTTGCCTTACATAGTTCTTAAAGTCAGCTAAGTATTCAGAGGTGTCAGCCTGAAAACCACTGGAGTCTTTGGGTCAATGCCTGTGACTGTAGCTAGTCCTGGTCAGAGTGTGAGGAAAAGCCATGGAAGCAGCAGCTCAAATCCCTCTCTACAGGATCTTCAAAACTCACAAATGGCTGAAGTTCAAAATTCTTGATAAGAGAACAAAATGGAGCAACCCCCACTGGATATAAAGATATAAAAAATATTTTATGTGATGACAGGTCATACACCCTAAAGCTGAGTAAGGTTATGATTATAAAATATACTTAGTGTGAACTTCAAATCCTTTGCTAGAAGGTAAAAATGAGACAAAAATGGAGCTGATGACATTTCAGTCAGACGAGACGGGAATGGGAGAGCAGCTTTGAAAACTGAGAGATAACTCAAGGAATGAGGAAGAGTCAGTGGCCTGGTGTAACACGGTATTTCAAATGCAGATTATTCAGAGCTGAATCAGGCTTTAAAGGTACAAAAGTAACTACACACCTTCCTTACCTCTCGTAGAAAACAATCCCTTCTTAGTCTGTGAAGCTATGAATGCTGGTCTTTGCCTTTCCTGTTATTGAAATTCATGAAATTCAAGGTAAATTTATAATGATTTGGCAGGTTGGGTATAGAAGTCTCAGCACACCTTAGATTTGGAGCACCTCAACTCAACATGCCCTTTGCTAAGCAGCTCAGTAGTGGCTGTCCTGTGCACCCCAACCAGAAGTGCCATCGTCCCTCTCTCTTGACAGGAAGCCTATCATGGAAAGGTCTTGAAAGTAGCCCTGACTTTCCCAACAAATCTTCTCTACCTGGTGTAAGCAACCCAACTAGTCTGTAATTAGATGGATGCAAATGGTTTCTCAGCATTATTGCCAGTACTTAGAATTTCAACTAAAAACAGTGATTACCTGGTGGACATATCTATTCATACACACACCAGTCACATCAACCCTGCAATAATTACCAAGTAGCTCCTGCTGTCCACTAAAATCACTTTGAAGGGGTGATCCTCAAATGAATTTTGCACCTTCCACTCCAGATGTCCAGAACTGGATGTATAACAAGCAATTCCTACAAACAATGACAATGAGGTTTAGCTGCTCTCAATTTTATTGCTCTTCTTTATTCCAAGAGAACGTGCACCAATTCACACAACTGCTGCAAGAAATTTATCTATAACTTAAAACATAATTGAACACTAAGAATATTTTTCTCTGCTGCTGACCTTGTAGTAAACTCTACCCATAACCAATTGGCATGCCTCTCTACTTGTAAACTCTAACAAAATATATACTTCACCTGCTTTCTTTTTCTTTTTGAGCAGTTCCTTATAATAATTTGCCACAGGGGAAAAACAAAGAAACAAAAATTGGTGGTTTATGTCCATTCAAAATACACAGTTTTGTGGAGGCAGGGAGCAAGTGCATATCTGACCTTTTGCCTTATACAGCATGGAAACTAAAGTGATTTCCATGAAGACACAGGCAGAAAACAAAGACCTTGACACCCAAAACAAATTTAACCATGTTCCTTTCCCAGCCCCTGGTTTCTTTCAGATGTGTGTTCCAATTAACTGCTTTGGGTGCTGTGTCTGACTGAGGCCTCTCCTACAGTGGGGGCATTTTTAGAAATATTCTCTTCCTTTCTGATATCTGGTAAGAATTGACGTCAACATTCAGCTGCTCCCCCAAGGAAAGCACTGCCAGAGTCTCCTCCTCTAACTGACCAGCTGCTCTAATGCTGCTGAGATTAACTCAGGACACTGAGGGAACTTCCCTCTGCTAAACCCATCTGTAATTAGGCAGCAGTTTCGAGAATTGCAGACACACAGACATACATGAAAAATCCTCCAGAGAAAGGAAACTTTGGTGAGCAATCTAAACTAGTGCTGCTTCTTTACTTATGCATTATACTGTAGGCTGTATCAGTGATTGCAAAACATATTACCTGAGTCTGAGAATTCCAAGCACTCTTTAAATACCTTTCTTTGTTACCTAAACAGGCCACCCAGAGCAAACAGAATTCCATTTCTCAGACAACCCAGAGCATGTCTTTAGGAAGATACATGTGTGGCTCCACAAAAATGCGTGCAAATGTCTTTGCATTTAAATGCAGAATGATCTATTAAGAACTTCCATTTCCAAATCCTGTTGGAAGACAGTCGCTAAACTTTCCATGACTTCTTTCCAGTAACTTCCTAATCTCTGCATCTACTGGTAAAGGCAGCATTCAATCATGTTGATGCTGCACAAGTACTGCACTGTGTGTCAGACAGATGTATTAGAAGTGCATGCATATGAAAATATTTATGTAAACAGTATTATTAAAGTTCACAGAAAAGAGTTTATATCTTTTTGTAAAACTGCATACTAAATACTCTTATAATGCATCACACGTATAAAATCAATTTTAGCATTTATGAAGGTGTAAGAAAAGTAGAATGAAGCAATTTGAGCTGTAGAAACTGTAGAATATTTTTGCTACAAGGATCAAACCTTTGAAAGAAATATTAGCATTTAATTTATGTGACACTGCAATGCTATCACAAACTGGTTTTGTTGGTTTGTTTTTGTTTTTCTAATGGGGGCAGTAAGGCTGAAGTAGATGGAAAGGGGTTTTTTTCTCCTAATTTTCTTTGCTGTCCTGTGTTGATTGCAGCAATAGCAACTACACTGATGTACAATGATACACTTGACATCCTCATGTTAATAATTGGTGATTCTGCTCATTTTCCCCAAGGTCTGCTGGGTAAATTCCCTGAGGTCAAGTTATTTTTATAGAAGCTCTCAGCAGGAGGGAAGGCTCTCCATGCCCTCTTTGAAATTCAGTGTGCTGGCACATCGCAGCTGCTTTCCCAGACACTGGGAGAATAATCAGCACCACAGGATCTTCTGCAGAAATCAGGGGAAGCTCTTTTAGCTCTCTCCAGAGGCCCAAGCAAAAGGCATCCCCTGCATGGATCTGAACCTCCACCCATCCTTTCTGCAGCCAAGGGAGCTCAGAAAAATGTCCAAGTCTAACCTGAATCTGGCAACTGTTCAGAAAAGAAAAGTACTGACCAAGACACCAATGTCAGCTGTGGTTTCTTTAATGTGAAAATAAACCAAGCAAAAAATTCACTGAAAATTACCTCACCAACAGAACAAAGGGGGAAAAGCTCTAGAAACAGGACTAGCTGTAATGTTTATTTGGTCCCAAAGACTCCTTCACATTGGTTATCTGTTCTATTTTTACATCATAGCTTTGGGTTTGTTCTTAGCTGAGGCACAACTGGGCTGGGAGCTCACATCTGAATTAGAGAAGCACCAGATGTAGGAGTTAATGCATCAGGGTACCAGCAGTGCTCCTCTGTCACGTCCCATGGCCATGGGAGCTTTAATAGATCAGAGGGTGGCTGTGAAGCAACTACAATGTACCCACCTCCCTGAGAAAGAAAAAAGAGAGTAAATGGAAGAGTTGCTTGTGTTCTCATGTGCTCAAAGGAATGTCCAACCAATAAAGGGAGTAAAAGCAAGAGTGATTATGCAAAGCTTAGCATAATTTTCAGTTACAAATAAAACCATTGCAGTAACATTGATCCTGTTGAGTGGTTGGCTTTTTTTTTTTTTTTTTTTCCTGAAAAGATTTACAATTCTTCAAAAAATAAAAATTTTGAAAAATACTGATTTACAGAACTCTGAAGTGTCAGTGGATGCTGATATTGGCTCTACAACACTTGGTAGTTTTTATTTATTCCTAAGTTATCATTTCCAAAGGAAACTACAACTTATTAAGAGAATTTATTATTTTTACTCAAAACTTAATCTCTGGGCACAGACATTTCCTTTTCCCTGTGTCCTATATCACTTTGTTCCCTTCTCCTTCAGAGGGCCTCTGTATTTTAGAACATATCTGAAAGCTCACTGGCGATTCTGTTTACAATGTTATTTTGTAGAGCTCTAATTGCTAATGTATTTAGCATTCTGAGGCGAGTGTTTGAGCCTTCTGACAAATTATTAATCATGGATATGAGAAAGTCAAAAACAAGAAAACAAAAAGCTTATTTGTGGCCATGGGCTTGTTAATCTTTGTTATTCAGCAGTTATGTGTGTTAACAGAATACTAACACAAATCATGTAATGGGAAAATTTCTGCATGAGAACTTTTTTTCCTGAGTGACATGTAGATTAGCAGGACCCCTCCTGCTACTCTGAACTGTGCATCAACTTCCCTTCAGCCCATTTTGTGGAAACAACGAATCAGTGCCAGTTTACTTTACCCACTGATCTGGCCTCCTCTAATCTGTTTATTAGAACTCTGTAGGAAAAAATAAACTAAATTCTCAACATCATATTATTTAGCAGGAGAGTAATAAATTTAATAAATTTAATATACTTTAAAAAAATCCCCAAACTCACAACCCTAAGATCTAATAAACTTATGTAGGGAAACCTTGGTTTTCTTATTCTCTCCCTTGATATTGAACAAAGAGAACATAAAATTTCTGTATCTTTTCAGTCACTGTGCTGAGCGTTTCAAACCTTAGGAGAATTTTACTTACAGGCAAAGAAAACAAAAATAAAAAGCAATTCCTAAACCACAATTATTTAATCTTAATTCTCTGGCAAAAGAAAAAGAGAAGGGGAAAAAGGAAAAGGGGAAATATGTTAAAATGAAATGACCTTTACAGAAACTTGAAAGTTATAGGCAATTGATGTTCAGTTGTAGTTTCCCAAATTGACTGTTCCACTACACCTTAAGAGCATTTTCTCCTGCCTGTATTTCCATCAATTGCTCATGAACATGTCAGTGAACAGGATTCTAAGCCTTATCCAAATTTCCAGTTCAGCACATTGACTGCTTCTCCTTAGAGCCTGAGCTTTGTGTCAAAGAGGAAAATGGAATCAGTTTGAATCTATTAGTTCTTGTTAAATCCATTTTGGCTGTTTCCTATAGCCTCATTAGACCCACCCATGAGAATCTGGTCATTGTTAACCTTTTTGCAAAGACAGAAGAGGGGCTTAGAATTACTCCTCCCTTACATTTACACCCTGATTGAGACCCAGACTAATTTCACTCTTCTCATTTTCACCTAATGTATTTGTAGATCCTCTTCCTTTCTTTACCCTTAGTAAATATCAGTGCACTCAGCATTTTATCCTGGCTGGTTTTTAACCTGGAGGGGTTTGATAGCTTTTTAGAGACAACTGCTCTTTTTTCCATTTGTTTATGTCTCCTTTTGTATCAAAGATACCACGGCACAGCCAAATTACCTCTCATTGCCTCCTTACATTCCTCTGCTTTTAGACAGCTGGCATTTTTGCCACTATGACCAGAGTTAGTCATGCTTGGATTCAGTTATCCAGACACTTTTGTATCATCAGTGAATCTTGGCTTGTCATTTTTCTAATAAAGTCCTTCTGCAGCACTGCCTGCTAACTCAGCAGCAGCAGCAGCAGTTTGAGCTGGGAGATCCTGAGCCCAGAAGACATTCTGAGCAAGCCTTTAGAGAGATGTGGTTCAAATCACTCCCACAATGATAATCTCACCTGGGAAGCAATGCAATTTGTGACATTTTCAATTCTCACTAAAAGCACAGCCACATTATGACACTATTTAGAAATGAAAATTTGGATTTAAGAAGTGTGAGTCCTACTAAAAGCATATTACAGGCCCAGATAATCACTTCAGTCAGGGCATTACTGGTGCTTTGCATGTAAACTCCAGACTAATTAACTGTCTCTGCCAGCTGCAGGTTTTGAACAAGGTACAAATACTGTGTATTTTCTACTAATTTTAGCAATTTGGATTGCTATTGTTCAATAAGTGCAAATCATCCAGGCCCTTGAAGCTAGACAAGTAGCTGGCTACATACAGTAGCTGCTAATTCCTGGTTTTTGTTTTTTATTGCTAATACAAAACCTACTGAGATGGACAAGATGACCATTATCACCAGACACATATAGAGATGGACAATTTTGTGACAAGTGCTTTTATAGTCAGGATTTCAGATGACTAGGGGTAGTTAAACAAATATGTTGCAGGAACATATGTTAGCTGTTATTTTAATGCAAACATTATGAATATGGGAAACATATATTGGTGTTCACAGACTGAAAACAGCAGACTCAGATCAAAAAAAGATATAAAGCAATTAAGTCTATTGAAGATGCTGCACTGCATAGGGCTACTAGGATGGGACTCAGTAGAGATGGTTTCTGTTATGCCAGTGACTTACTCTGTAACCTGTTGGTATATTATTTCCTTCCCTCACTGACTTTGGCTAAAGGAAAAGGATTACTTCTGCCCGTGAATTTGCACAGCACAGGATCTCTCATTCAAAATCAGGCCCTGATCCTAGAGAAAACAGAACAATAAAAAAAACCCATCAAAAACATCTCCCCAGCCATACAAAAGTATCCATTCTATACAACTCTACAGCCTTACTGGGTGTTAGCTGATAAACCTGTGGTAGCTGCTGTGTAGCTGCAATACACAATAAATAGGAGAAATCCAGTTATGTCCATAGCAATACTTAAGCACTGCTGTAAATACATGCCTTGGCTAAAGCACCTGCTTCTATCTGTTCTGTGCAGCAAAACAACAATTCCACTCATTTAATTGACCTGATCCAAGTGCAGTTCTGGGGCTAACATATACAAGATATCATCACCCAATCTATTAGGGCACTGTTGGCATTTGCAGGAATTGCTTTCTGAAGATTAAGATGAAACAAAGTTGGGATTGATTGAAGTATTCCAAAGGGTTTTATTCACTGGTTTTACAGTGTAGCAACTGTCATTTCTGAAAGTCATATGGATTTAAATTGATTTGAAATAGAGTTCTTATTTAATTATCTGGCACAATTGCAGTTTATGAAACTCACTGATTGCTGTGAGAGGCTCTCTGTGGCAAAATCTTACAGCAAAGAGAGAAGGAAGTCAGCAGATGAGAGGAGGATTGTTAACAGGCTGATGGAGAATGGAGACATACGGGGCTAAATCACCAAGAAGTGTGTTTTGAAGTTCTTGCGCATTTCCAGATTGGCTAAGGATTAAGAGCTTTATGCAAAAATAGATTGAATAATTTCTAGGAAAATGAAATCACTTAGACTTCAAAGTGGAGCAGCAAACTTAAAACCATAAAGCTGTGGAAGAAATTATACTCTTTCAGAGCAACAATATCACAGCACTTTCAGAACATGCAGAAGCCTAAACTTTTACACTCTCCTCAGACCAGAGGACACAAAAATGCCTTCCTCAGTCTGCACCTATGCTGAGGCACTGACGTGGTGTGCTCTGGTCCTGGCAGCATTTCTCCTGACTTCTTTTCACACAGGGGCATCAGAAGCACTGAGAGAGGAGAGAAAGCCACCCATGCCAACACATTCAAGGAACCTTTCATGTAAGGATGTGTGGGAAGGGAGGAGGGGGGAAAGGCAGCACTGAGTGTTTATGGGTTTATTTTCCAGGTTAATGGTTGGTGTCATCAGTATTCCCAGTGGTGATACTGAACCTAATTATGCAAATCTGCTCTGAAAGACCTCCCAAATTTTGAGGCTCTCAGTGTTTTAAATGGCACAAAACCTGGTTGAGTTTTTTCTGGACAATATAAATCAGTCACAAGATGTTCAGCTTTGTCACAACTCAGGTAGCCTTGGACATAACAAAAAAATTAAATGCTAAGACTCTACAGAACTCTTATGCCAAAAGAGAGTCTGGTGAAACTCTGGAGTAATGCAGCAAGTTGGTGGAATTTGCAGAATCACAGTTCTGTATCTGCTGGTTAAATTTCAGCCATCTTCAGGTCACGCAGAAACACTTGCGGTTGGTTTCAAATGGAGTGCCTGAGAGCTGAGCTCTAGAGCATATGTGGCACCAGTTCCTAAAATCACACCCACATCCAAAGGGACTAAATGCCACAGTGAGAAACATTCAGTTGCTCACAAGGGCATAAGAGAGATCAGACATTTCTATCAAGTAAATCAAAATCTGATATGCTGCAGACCAGCTTCCAGATGGTCAAATCCTGCAGGATTTTTGAGGTCTGTAGGAATTTTACTGAGTCAGCGCCTGCAGTATTTGCTTCTGAAAAATTAAATACATTTCTGGCTATGGAACAAAACTCTACTAAACTTTAAAGATACACTTGGCCAACTAAAAATGCAAACTCAGAGATCTGAGAAGTATAAAATTTGCTCTGGCAGTATTTTATTCTAGAAAAAACAGCTCCACAGACCATGTGGCAGTGGTTGTTTTTGCTTGAGACTATGTTGCCTCCTTCAAGTTGGAGTAGATAAGAAATAATTGTCATTTTTCAGCCATCACTGGAAGCAGTCCCTAATACATAAGGCCATGGAATAGCTCCTAGTATTCAGACTGATGCTTTTTCCTGGAAAAATAATGAATCCAACTGTGGCTCCCTTCAGCTATTCCTCATTATAAATGAGGGAACAGGAAGGATGCTGCTGCTTGCTGTTTGAAGGGATAAGATATCATGTCTAACAGCATTACAAAGGACAAACTTTAATATCCTTTTATTTATCTGTTTATTTCCAAAAGGAGGTGGAGGAATTGGGCTGCAAATGTCTTTCTAGATCAATGTGGTAAACTTACCTGATTCTGTGAGCTTCATTTTCTAAAATCTGAGACTCACGACTTGGGGAGAAAAGCACAGGAGGTGTTTGTTCATTAGGCAAACTGAGGAGCTTATCCAAAAAAATCACCTTCCCTCTGAGGAAAAAGTAATATGAAAATTAGGGATGCATTTTTACCACATTTCAAGTTCCTGCACACAAGATAAAACATGCTCTTTGACATTTTTGCACAAATTCAGAAACAACATAAAGCAAACCAAACCTCATATCTAAACCAATTAAAATTTGGCAAGATTAATTTCCTTTTGATCACACAGTATTGCTTCAAGGACAGTTCAGCAGAAACGTTAAGATTCGGTTGAATTTGTGCTGAAATTCTGCCCTCTTTCTTTCCCACAATTTGCAGTGAGCTAAATTACAAAGCACCCAACTTCAATGTAATTACAATTATGCTCCACTTTGAGGAAATACTCATTGCAGGAACTGAGGTATACCCAAATTCTCAGATTTTTAACAAAGCCAAATACGTTCAGTACTTTCCAGAGTTGTTCTGCAATGGTCAAATAAAATTATTTTTTGACCATCTTAAGTTCATCCATCACTAGTAAAATAATACAGGCTTTTTGCAGATCACCCTCTTGCAACCACTCATAAATAAAGTGTACAGCTCTGTAAATCTGCATCCCTTATATGTCCTCTACAATTTCATGCCTAAATTAAAAAGTCAGAATCTATTTCATTTTGTCAAATGGATCTTTAGCAACTGGGATTTGTTTTCATATTGTTGTACCTAGTAAGCATAGTGAATACATGAGCTTTTCCACTAAATTAAATGAAAAGATTATTGCTTTTGCCCTAAGCAGACGTTACAGAACATGCCCAGGAAGATAAATGTAGAAAGCAAAATATAGCAGAAGATTGAGTACTTGTCAAAATCAAATTGAAGGTAGTAGGCAGCAAATTGGATTTTCTTTTACAATAACATGCAGTTCCCATTCTACTGCTGTAATGAATATTATAATGTGGGCTTTCTAATATAATGTCTAGTGATGCATTTCTAGAACTATTTCTCTAAGCTTAAGGATATTCTTGTTATATCATGGCTCAGTACATAGTAATGATAAGTTTGTTCAGTTCACTGCATAGCCTTAAGGATATCTTCTTCTGAAGAAAGGAAAATATTAATCTCTAGATTTCTCTTTCAGTTACAGAGATTGACAGCTATGCAACTCATCAGATTTAAAACAATGTCTTCCCACTGTGCAGCTCCCAAACAGCTATGGTTGCTTTGAGAACCAGCACAAATACCTTAAAAAAACATCAAATCCTCTCCAGAGCTTAGAAACAACACAGAATCCTGTGGCTGCAAACCCAGCTTGCAAATTATGAGTCCAAACCAACGTAATTCTTCTAATTTTATGAAAAATTTGCATGGTGGGTAATGACCGTGAGTCACAGGCACAGTGTTTTCTGCTGCACTGCTCAGTGGCTCTGTGCTGAGAATGCAGTCCCAGGTGGGCAGGTGACTCTCAGTGACTTTGCCAGGAAGGTCACTCTTTGACCCAGAGCTAAACCCCATTCCACATGAGACAATAATTTTTACATTTATGAGAGAATCTTTCCTGTTGTGTTTGTAGATGACGGAAAGGGACTGGTGTGTGCAGCGCACAGAGCGTAAAGAAATGGAAACAGAGAAATAGAAATAAAGATTTTTTTATACTGGATATTAAACTTTACTATATATCTCAAAAGAAAGAAGTATAGGCAAAAAAAAATTAAAAAAAAGCAATAATGTGAAATGAGACAGGATCATGTGGGTGAGGCAGGATGCTTGGTTGTCATAACAAAGCAATACCTTCCTGCACAATTCAGATCTTCAGGGAACATTTCTTGCTGAATTTAGCTTAAAAATAAGGCAATCAGAAAACACTGATATGATGAGTCTCAAAGTGATAAAAAATGTACATGGATGCCAGCCTTGGGGATTACTGTATGTGCTCCATATCAGATAATGGCTGAAAACAAGTTGTATATTGTGCTGTCTAAATGGTATTTAAAATAAAGAAGCCAAGGAGCTCTACTATTACCATGCAGGCAGGAAGAGTGATGGGGTTGCCTGTTGGTTCAAGGGCACCCATAAAATGCTTCTTTAACAGAAGCAAGTTAATGCAGTGAAACAAAAGATAATCACTTTCAGGGCTTTAGTCAGAGCAAATTTAAAACTTGGGTGGAAATGTTATAAATATCCTGAATTTTTTTAGGGAAGAATGGATTTGATATTTAAGAATATATAATTATTTCTAGTAATTATGAAAGAAAGAGAAGAGTACCTTAACTCTGTTTAATGTTTTTTTTTTTTTTTTCCCCAAATAAGATCCTATATTTCTTTGACAGAATCAGACCTGAAGTAGGTGTGATGACCCAAACCCATGCCAAAATTCAAACCTTTCTAAAACTTTTAATACATAGAATTGCTTGTAGTACTGTCAAAATAAGACTAATGTTTCTGCCTTGGAGAAATTTCTGAAGTTATCACTATTCTGTGTGATATCCAATTTTTGTCACTGTTCCACATCTTTCTTGACAATACCTTTTATTGATTCCTGTGGATTATTCAGGTCTCAAGTTTAGATTGTCACAATTCTGGTGTCTAGGACTTTACAGGTTCCATGAGTTCCAAGATTTGGACCAGTTTCTTTTCTAATTACAAATGATTAGTTACTGCAGACATTATTCCTAGTACTAATCCCATGACTAATCCTTCTTTGGAGCTAATCTGATACTGTGTCATTATTTATTTATTAGATATTGATCACAGGATTTATGAAGTACGAGAATTCAACTGGAAGAATGTGTCTTTTAAAACAAACCTATCTTGGCATAAAGATTACAGACAGATGAAATTCCTGGGAAACATATTTGATTTTGTTACTCTTTTCCATGCAGATGATCACTTGAATCAATTGTCATTGTCAGTAAAGAATTATGAAGTATAATGAGAAATCATTTTCAAGTCCAAGGGAGGCAGCTCTCTCCAGCTGTATTTCTGAGAACACAGTGAGTAATACCAATGTACCTTTCAGAAACTGAAGAAAGAACAGAGAAAAAGCCCCACATCTTAAAAATGCCAAATCCATGCAAGCGTGGAATGTTTCATCATGCTGAAACCATCTTCCCTTAAAATTTAGAGTTGATTGGCTAAAAAGAGAGCACACAGCCAGTAGCCCTATGGAACCCAGAGACAATGAGAGGCAGCACTGGGTCACTGCTGCTGATTTTCAAGGCTGCACTGGAATTTCAAAGGAAGACGGCAAAAAGGGAAGCACAATTCATAAAAAATGATGATTGCAAGGTGACAATTTTCTATTTTCATACTAGGCTTTCTTATTCAAGGCATGACAGGAAAAAAATTGAAAGATTTCCACAGGTAACAGTAGTTTGTATGTAATAAAACCCATCTTAATTAATCCATTTTTACTTATACACTTGCAAGTTGTATCTAGTATAGGTGTCCTCTTACTGTTGTCACTATGTGACAGAGAATTCCAGACAACTTGAATGTCATCAGCAGATTAAGGAATGATTTAAAATATGGAAAGATTTAGCGCAGGAAAAATTGTTCATGAAATTTGAACACTTTCTAATAAAATTTCTCTTCCCAAGTGACAGTTAACGAGCAAATAAGATGTTTGGTTTTTAACTAACAAATTAGCTTGGTCAGCATAAAAAAATTACAAACCAAACCAGAACAGGACACTGGAAATAAATCCATGCTTCAAGTCCAGTAGGAATGCAATAAATTTTTTCTCTACCATATTCCAAGATAAAATTGGGGTAAAAAAATAATCAGCTTCTGAACATTATATATTTGTTCAAAGACATAAATGAATGTCTTATTTTGTAAATATTGCATAAGTAAGAATAAAAAGAAAAATGGAAAAAGATACAGAGATACTAATATACCATAGAAAAAGTTAAACCCTTGAATTTCTTCTTGGACATTACAGATGTCTGCAGCTCATGCTGTTGTGTTTAAGCAAAGCTGATTTGCTTGTCTATAACTCAATATTAAGCTGTAGATTAGTTTTGCAGTTTATTGTACATAACCTTCTGAATTTAACCAGAATTTAACATCTATTTGGAAGAGATTGAAGAAATATTCCTTTTTAGCCCTTAGAAGTTCCAATTTTCTCCAAAGCCTATGGTGACAAATGGCAGCCTTAGAAATACAAACCTCAGACTTTGCTGATGAACTTGTGAACTTTCCAAGATGTGTGGAGGCCACCTGCAGAGAATCTGTGCTTGACCTTGAGCAGATAAACCTCAGGGAGGTATCACAGTGTGCAATACAAACTTCAGCAGCTGAGCTGAGAATTCTGTCCTTTACAAAAGCTGTGGGACCAAAATTACAGGCAGAGGTATGGAAAAAGTGGCATAGAAGCAGACAATTAAGTGGACCTAGAAACAGCAAAGTATCTCAGGCTATATTGCACAGCATTCAGGGAATTGGAAGTGTTTACACAAAGATGAGTGAGGGATGAATAAGTAGCCCTATAAAAATTACAGTTTTGCAGACTAATTTCCACATGCCTCCTATCTGATGGTGTCATAGGAAATCTCTTGAGATTAACCTAAGGAAACACTGCAAGTGCTCAGAGCCCAAATTTCTCCCCATTCCTGCCCCCAAGGTCAGCTTCACCACGAACCTCTCCATGAGCTGGGCATTACAAGGCTGCTTCTTCCCTCTGTCCCTGTGATCCCTTCCCAGCTCTGCTTCAGGGAGAGCAGGGATTTAACCAGCCTTTTCTCTAAGCCACTGGTAGTAACCCCAGCTGGGCATAGCACAGAGCTTCTGTTGGAAACCAGCTATTTGATGTGGTAAAGCTCTGTGGAGAATAAGAAGAGATTTGATAAGCTTTTACATACTTTTAAAACGTGGAGAAAGAGAAGAAGATGGAGCAAGGCACTCAGGTCTTGCTCAACAGCCCGCCCACCATGACCAGTGAGAAGCCTTTTCTCTTACAGAGCCAATAATGTCAGTATGTCTGCCAAGGAGTTGCTTTTTCCCCAGCAGCCTTCATCTACTGCTGGGGTAGGCCTGATCAATAACCCTGCAAGAGGGAGACAGAATTTAATGGGTTCAAAGGACTTTGCTCAAAACGCCTCATCTTTGTAGCAGCATCCCAAGCTGAAAGTACAGTACATGCCTGTTTTGCTCATCATAGTTTTATAAGTTACAGTAGCCTGAGGCAGTTCTTTCCTCCTCCCTCCTCCTCAAATGGAATGAATTCAGCCACAGGGTTTTGCAGCTTCTGATCAATATTTACTTAGCAAGACAATTTTAACAAGAACAAAAATATTCTTTTTCATACAGTGGCTTCCTTTTTTTAAACTTACCAAAATTCTGTCTTAGTCTGAAGCAAGATGTAAAGACTTTAATGAGGAAAGGGAAATAACAGAATTGAAATTGATTCATTTTGAAATGTTCACAGTTATTCAGACTACAGCTCACACCAAATAGGGTTCATATTCAAAATGCATATTTTCCTTACCAAGCTGTAAAACCATTCACAAAGTGTTGAAAATTTATCCCCTGGAATAGATATATTTAAATAGAACTGCTTCTTTATAAATTCCTTGTGGCAAAAATGTGATGGCAAACATTTGCAATGAGTTATCAAAATATTTTTTTTATTTCTTTATTTGTGTATTAGATCTCCTGTATGCATATATTTAGTGCTTCAAATACAAGTCTGATGGATAGCACTGGTTGAAAGAGTACAACCACCCTGTGCCCCCTCAGCAAGCTTGCTGATGCCAGCAGGCTGTGTGCTGTGGTCAGTGTGCTGGAGGGAAGGGATGCCATCCAGAGGGAGCTGGGCAGGCTGGACAGGTGGCCCTGTGTGGGCCTCATGAAGTTCCACAAGGCCAAGTGCAAGGTCCTGCACGTGGGTCAGGGCCAGCCCAAGCAGAGGCTGGGCAGAGAAGGGCTGAAGAGCAGCCCAGAGGGGCAGCACTCGGGGGTGCTGGGGGAGGAGAAGCTCAACACGACCCAGCCATGAGCACTCCCAGCCCAGAGAGACAAACGTGTCCTGGCTGCATCCAGAGCAGCGTGGGCAGCAGGGCAGGGAGGGGCTTCTGCCCCTCTGCTCTGCTCAGACTCCACCTGCAGGGCTGTGCTCAGCTCTGGAATTCCCAGCGTAAGAAAGACGTGGAGCTGTTGGAGCAAGTCCAGAGGAGGCCACAAAGGTGATGGTGAACCACCCCTGCTAGGGAGACAGGCTGAGAAAGCTGGGGTTACTCAATCTGGAGAAGACTCCAGGGACACCTTAGAGCCCCTTGCAGTACCTGAAAGGGTTCTACAAGAGTTGAATTATTTACAAGGGCGTGTAGCGGCAGAAAAAGGGAGAATGGCTTTAAACTGAAAAAGAGGAACTTTAGATCAGACATTATGGAGAGATTCCTTACTGTGGGGATGGTGAAGCATTGGAACAGGCTGTCCAGAGAAGTTTTGGATGCCCCATCCCTGGAAGTGTTAGAAGGTAGGCTGGATGGGGTAACCATGTCTAGTGGAAGGTGTCCCAGCCCATGGGAAAGGGGATGGAACTAGGTGATATTAAAAGTCCCAGAGAGTTCATGATTTTATGAAAATAATCTCTGATCACAGTGATAATTGTTTAAAAAGGCAAAATAATCTCCTTGTCTAAAGCAGTTCTTCTTGATGTCTTGAATATTCTCCATGTCAAAAGAGGGTTAATTCTGGGCAGATATCATTCAAATCTATGAATTTGGATTAGTAACTTCTACTAGAAAAATATTGAGGAGATGTATGTAGGGGTGTTTAGTTACTGAGATGATTATAAATGTAGATTATTATGGGCTTTAGGTAAATTTCTTTAAGTCTTGCAAATGTTTCCTTCCCTTAGTATAAACCAGCCCTGAGGCTGGAAAATACCTTTTCAGAGTGTCTAATATTTTCTAAGAGGTAACTGAAAAATTATTGATTCTATCCACCACTGATTTTATCAGCTACCCTTATTAGAAGAACAGACAGGGTTTTTTAAGAACAATTCTGTAACTGAGATGCTATTTAAAGGCCAAAGTTTCCCTTACAACATTGAGAAATGAAAATGCAAACCCTTATACTGCTGATAAACAAGCTTGAGGAATTAAGTCTAGAATGACAGAAATTTATGAGAAAGGAGTAAGTTTGACATTGCTGCCTTCAACAACTGAGCACCTCCTGCTTTGACCTAGTTTTATTTTTAGATGTGGATACAGACAGAACACGAATCAAAATGCCTTGAAACCAATAGGTTTGTGTGATAATTAATATTTTGGATCCACTATTCAAAAACAATCACAGATCAGGGCAAACCACAGGTGTCAACTCCAAAAAGGCTTCAACACTTTTCCAGACAAGTTTTCAGAAGGGTTCTAGAGGAGACACAAATGTATCTTTGGTACATCGATGCTGTGGTTGTTCTGCATCCCTCTGCTCACCAAGTTACACTGACAAAAAAGCAGCAATTTCTGATGCTAGCCTTAGAGTAAGATTTTGGGTTTTAAAACAAGTTATTATCTACAATTTTAGATGTTTTCAGTCTTGAGTTCTGCAGTACTGTATTGCCCAGAAGTTAAAAGTGGGCCAGGAAAGTGACTGACAGAGAGCTCAGGAGTTAGTCACAGACCTTTCAGTGATCTGCTGAAAATTGGTTATTTTTTGCTAAAGTCAGTGTGGGATAGAGAATCATCTCTGAAGCTTGACTGGACTTTCTTCCACAACTTCAAGCATCAGAGAAGTTTGTGTGGCTTGGAAAATGCCTCATGGCAAACACTGGGGTTGTTCTCAGTGGTAGGAACCTAAACTGTAAAGGTTGAGACTGTAACACTCATCCATTGGAGAAGAAAGTACAATAAAATTAGTTAATACAATTTTTTCATATTGCAAATCCTTTAGAAGGAAACAACAAAAAAGTGATGTGTAACCAGGAGTCCACTAAGCCTGTCCTAAATGTATGATTGCCTCTCTATTTTGCTTTACATATTTGTCCCTCTATTGCATTACCAGATCAAAACTTAATGCCCACAAAGACTCCCCAGTTACTGCACATTGTGAGGTATAAACCTCCTCAGGGTTTATTTCTTCAGGGGTTATTTTCCAACAATAAAGACAGACATTAAAACTTGGGTAGGGCATCTGAACTTCTAACAAATTTCTTTTGGGCATCTGGAACCATTCCCTGAAGACCAGACTGTTTTGAAGGCAAAAAGAGCATCTGCAGAACATCAGTGAGAGTTCTCACACACACCAAGTTCATGAGGCCACGAAGCACTGAGATGTTATAAGGAAAGAACTGAGAAACACAAGCCACAAAGACATAAAGCCTGCTTTCCTGTAGCTATGAGGGGGAAGTGACTGTTACTGAAATCTCTTTTTATCTCCCTAGAGACACATTTCTTGAAGAAATTAGGGATTTGTTGAATCACAACTTATGCTCTCAGAGAGACATCTTATTTCTTTTAATAAACTGTTCTGCTACACTGCTATAACAAATTGCATTCAGAATATGGGGATTTTTATGCAAGGTTTATTGGAACTGAATTGAAGACTGAAAGTCACAGCATAACAAATAATTTTCATTTCTAGCATTATGTAATTAAAAAGAACATTTGTTCATTTACATTCATATCTTTTTTTCCCCTTCTTGCCCAGCCAAAGCTGAGGATGCAATATAATTGGAAATATTAGTAAATAACTGCTTGAAAATAGAGTTTTTGAATAGCTTTAGTCAGGAATTTTCTGAAACCATAACTGCAACTAAGAGATAAAATTGGAAAGTACTACAATACAGGACATCATTATCTGATTTTCAGTCAATGACTAAAAAAAGGTAGAAGCCTCTGCTCTTATTTCCTTCATATACATAAAACATAATCAGTGCTAGAAATGGTAGAAAATACATATTCCCATAAAAGTATGTCTCTAAATACTCCTGTGCCTAGATACATTTACATCTTTTAAAAATGCAGTTTTTTCCCCCCATGCATGAGAGAGACTGAAGTGAAGGTGTCACTTTCAGAGTATTCAGTAGTACATGCTCAGTCATGTAATCACTGAAGAGACATTCAGTTGTGTTTGAAATGTCTGTGGTTAAAATGACTCTGTCAGTGTGTGAAAGTAAGCAGTGGTCTTGCAGAAATATGACTGTGATTTCTCCATACCCAACTGGTGCTGCTACTATGTATTGTTATTCTATTTCTTCCAGTAGTAGAAATTATTAAAATTCTTTCTTTGCCCTTGAAATTTTCAATTTGAAACTTCTTTTGTTCTATCCTCCCTCCTTCTGCCTGCTTCATCCACCTGACTTACTGAACCAGAGAAAAGCATTGTTGCTTCCCTCTCGTTAGGAAATTACCCACTCCTCTCAGAGGTTCCCAGAAGAGAATAACAACAAAACAGGAGAACAAAGCAATGGAAAGGAAAGTAAAGGTAGAACTTTCCCTCTCTGCCTGTCTGTTGACTAAAGCAGGGAAAGAAGACCGTACTCCCCAACTTGGGGAAACCCAGGATGCTAATAAGAACATTCATTATCTGTTTTAGCAGAGCCAGATTAAACTGTAGCTTAAATTAAATTGTATTTTCCAGATGGTGGATTTATCAGACAACTAAAGTACAAGGCATTACATTTTTGTAACTCCTTAGATTTCAAAACTATAAACTTAAAACATGGGGAATCTGATATTTGGAGTTGAAACAGTTCTTGAAGCCAAGGGTAAACTATTATTTCAACTATACATTTTTACCACACTGATGTATGAACTATATGAAACAGTCACAAGAATATTTATAACTGTCCAATATGTCCAGCAAAACCAAAGTTCTTCTTTAGATTTTTATTTTTTAAAAGAGCCACTATTAAACTAAGAAAGAAGAATTTAGTTTACTAAGGACAGGATTTTCTGTTAAATCCAATAACCTGGATAACACAATTTAAGTTTTGCAATAGTAGAAAACCCAAAGAGAAATCCTCCCCAATGTCAGTCACTGTTCAACAGTTATTAATGAATGTTTTTACTAATATGAACATGTTTTGCATTGTTTTCAAGCTATAAAACTAGACTGGTATGCTGACAAGAACTTTACACAGTGAACCTGAATTGCTACTACCTGAGTAGGATAAAATGTGTTTTGCATGAGTGGGTTAACACTGGACAGATAAATATTAAGTTTTTCTTAAGTCTGGCATCAGGACACGGCATTCAGAGTACCTTTGTGCATCAAGTGCTACCAGTGCAAGAGTAAAGTTATAATTTGTTTATGAGTAGGTTAAATCTTTATTGCTGAATTTAATTATCGAGAGTCAGAGTAACCCTCATTCCCTAGAGATGCATTCACTCTCCTGAGAGTCCCAGGAAGACTTTATCTCCAAACTGCATTTTAACATGGAAACAGAAGCCTGAGAAAGGCAAATTATCTGAGAATCAGTTCCATTTCTTACACCTGAGCAGATCCTCCTGATGGTTCAGTTCACAGTCCAAAGAAAACAACTTGAAGCTAAGCCAAAGCTGCAGGTAGCTATTGCTGTTTCCCTGCACAGCACCTGCTTCCAAGCACAAGGGAATTGGTTTGCTTTGTATTTGATTACAATGAGCTTGACTTTGCTTCATTATTAAAGTGTGTTAGGGGGAAAAGTAATTTCATGTGGGTTTGGTAAACCCTTGTTCCCCCTTAAGGGACCAGGAAACTTTATAGTACACAATTCTCTGTCAAACACTGGGAAAGATGTTTCTGTGTCTGCTACACCTGCTTGGAGACTGTGCAAGCTGGCAGACTCAGTGGGAGACTTAGGTCTTAGATTTGCCAGGCAATAAGAAAAGCTGATTTTGTAAATAAGAAACAGGAAGCAGAGACCAAAACCAGAGACCTCAGAAACTCAGAACATATGTACTTTCCTACAGAAACAGTTCCAGTGCATATATAGATCTTTGCTAGTTATATTATTATTATTACTACTACTGAGGCTTATTTTTAAAAAGGCTAGAAAAAACACTCTGTTTGGATGTTAAGGGATGTAAAATTGTATCAGCACAAGTCACAAATGCTTAATTTTCTAGAGCATCTCTTGATAGTTATTCTGGGTCAGCAGGATGATTTTTGCCATCCCAGTGAAATGAGCCATAAACCACTGAAAGCTGTGTTTGCATAAATTCCACAGGGGCTTCTCCAAGCTGAAGTTTGGCAATGTTTTGTGAGTAGAACATGTTCAACATGACAACACAGCAGCGAGGAGAATAAATCCTGTGGCTGACCTGTAAAAGATGAGGTCAAATTCCAGATGTACTGATATCTTTCAGTTCTGACAGGTGAAACATTTAATCAGGAGCTTAAATACAGTGTTTTATATACATCTGATAAATAGGCTGTGGTATTGGGTATAGTTTTATTTTTTTTTTTTCCCAATACTCTGCTGTTAATTTTAATATGTAGTGTACTATATGAGAGGGGTGTAAAAGCTGACTTTGTATTTCCTTTTAAAGTGACCTCATATTTATATTTTCTTCAAGCAAGAAGAAATTGGTTATCTTCTGATTATCTTATTGGTTATCTTTCTGGTTATTTTCTGATATTAAAAGATCTTTGATATTTTCCTGAATTAGGCATCCAATACTCAGTAATATCTGTACTGACAAAATTCTTTCTGGTTAGAAAGCACATGCTGAAAATTATTCCCAATATTAGAAATATCTAATAGCCTAGGAGCAAGGTGACAACTCAAATTACTATTTTAGCAAACAAGCAGCATTATCTGACTGAAAGATAAGTAAATAATTAGATTCAGTTCAGAGAGAGAGAGACTTCTCCCCCACAGAAGTTATCTGTACTGTAATCTCCCACCATAATAGCTTAGCAAAAGAACTGTTTGCACAGGTGATAATCTAAATGCAGACATTGCCTCAGGTCAATTTAGCTGGAGATAGAAGTGTTTCTAAACAAAAAATAATAGCAATAATCTCACATTCTGGCTCTTACTGTGTGCTAGCCAATTTCTACTGCATATCTCCCCTTCTGGATTTGTTATTTGTTGGAAAGTTATCACATTGGCATCTGGGGAAGGTGTACAGCTACCAGCCTCATCATTCAAGAGTAACTTTATTGGAATATGCTTACAATTTTAGAGCATTTAAAGCAAAATAGTAGTTTTTCTCATGTAACCCCAGTAAAAACAAGGTTAAAAGGCCCATCAAGAGCTGATGTAATTCATCCCTCTGTGCCAAGGAAGGATCAGCAAGAGTATTTACACTGTTTGAGATAGAAACCTCTCCAGCCCAGCTGCCTTAGCCTGCTGCTTTCCCCTGGTGTCTGCAGGCAGCAGCTCTCTGCTGGTCACTGCTTCCCTGCAAAGGGACACCCACCCCTCCCTGCACAGAGAAACCCACCCAGCAGCAGAGACCTGCATTTCTCAGCACCAGATTTCATGGATTCCTGCTCAGACCTGTTATTAAAGACCTTCAGCATTGAGGGTTTTTGCCAAGCTCCAAATGCAACCTAGGCTGGTGCTGCATCTGCAGAAGGTTTCTTCCAACACCATTTCTCACCACAAGGCAGAATTCTTCCTCCTGGCCTGCCCACCACAGCCATGAAGAAGAGCTGTATCTAAAGCCTTTGTCTCCCAGTTACTCAGCCCTTCCTTTCCCAGGCCATGGCTCTCTGAACCTCCTCTGTGCTCTCCTCTGGACTCCCCTAACAGGAGCAGCCAGTCTAAAATGCTGCACCTCATGTGAGTTCTTCCAGCTCATCCGTCACAAGCTGGTGGATTTTTGCTCTCCCCATCACAGTTATTGTTCACTCCTGTTTGTGACTCACCATTTGGCTTATTCTGCAGAGCTTTGGGCAGCTAGCTGGCTCCTTGCCAGTGGCCAATCTTCCCCCTGTTTAGACTTCTAATCCCATTCTCTTCATCCAAGTGCAAAGTAGGGTTTGGTTATGTGGTGATTTTTGGTTTTCTGGGGTGTTTTTTTTGTCTTTTGTCATAAATGACAGAACTGAATAAAATTTTTGCATTGTCACGAGGTTTAAGAGTTTAACTGGTAAAGTTATCAATTTGTTAGGTTTTAAAGTGTTTTAAAGTTATTGAAGCCTTTTTTAATGAATGTTTACTGTTGAACTATTTATGCTAAGTTAATTGTTAAAGTTTCAAAGGTTTACATACGATTTAAATGTTTAAAAATAAAGTTTAATGATCTTATTCCATTTAACATGAGGGGGAGAGTGCCCAGCCCCCCGGCTCATATTAAAGGATCCCTAGCGCTGGAGACCTAAAATTAGAAACCGACGGTTGGGTCTGTGACTTGGATGTATCCAGGCCGGCATACTAATGAGGTCCCTTCCCGCCAATGCAAACGAGCCATCCATCTCCCCTAGACAACAACATCCCATTGGCGGTGGGGACCTCCTAATTAATTAGTATGCCCAATAACATCAGGCCTAAGGGGAGGATACATCCCCAGACCCAACCTCTCCAAATTCCCTATAAAAGAGAGCTCCCGAAGAGGGAGGGGGCTCTCTGCAGCTGCCACTCGTTGGAGCGCTGAGGGTCTCTTCGCTAGGAACTGATTAGCAGGTCCTAAGCGTGAGCCGGTGCGCTCGGCCTCTCTAACACCTTTTTCCACTACCCTTGAACTGTAAGTTCAGGTAGTGTCGCCCGGCTCAGAGCTCCTCTGAACTGCCATTGGCAATATTTCCTGCTTTTGCTGATTAGTCTTGCCATTGGCAGTTCAGTGGTTCTGATCGCTGACCGGGACCCTTTTCCTCCACCTACCTTACCCCATCTATTTTCAGTGCATTTTTGTTATTTATTTTCGGGACGCCGGATTCGTGATAGGGTTTAATAAAAACATCTTTTTTTTAATCCTATCACGAGAATTGTCTCTTATTTCCGACATCTTTTCTAGAATGTGGTTTTCTTGATTTTACTAAAGTGTCAGCCCCTAAGCCATCCCAGAACAATTCTTGCATTTTAGGCTTTGCTTTACATTTTTTCTTTGCGGGTTTTGTTACTCAGCAGAAAAGCAGCTTCAATCTTTGTCTGCCCCAAATGCAGTCATCTTTTAATGCTGTAATAAGTGTTCAATTTATTTTCTTCTGAATAAGGAAGAGTCATGCTTTGCTCACATGAAAATTAAAGTAATACAGGAAAAAAATACTAATAAATAAATAGTAAACACTGCTATTCAGCCTCTCCCCTACAGCCTCACCAAGCCTTCCTTCACAAGCCTAAGCATTAGAATTGTAGAGCAATTTTTTTTTTAATTTTGACTCCCTGTCCCTAATACTTGCTTTCACTAAACCCCTTAGCTTTCAGAAATAATTGGGGCAATTAGTGGGCACACTGCAAATATATCCATGCTGATTTTTTGAAAAGAAATTTGGTGTTTCTGTTCCATTTCTCTGGCTGGGTGTTTTAGTTGACTCAAGGGAATCTTAAAGTGTGATAAAGCAGTGGGGGAAAAGAGAGAGTGAGGGGACCCACGAGTAGTTTAGTCTTAGTTTCATTGATCATGCTGAAAATCCAATTCTCTGTTAGCAAACTTTATTTTGAAGTATAAAAACAATGCAAAGAGGGTACTTCTGAAAGGTTGTGTCATTAGGGAAGAAAAATTGAGAGCAATGAATTAACTCTAAATGCTGAAGTTTTAGCTTTGGAACAGCATTTTCTGTGCACAGGACTGGCAGTTTAATGCATGCTCAATACTCCATGGCAGAAAAGACTGGGTAATTACAACTTAAACTGTAGCTCTCAGCATCAGGAAATACTTAAGGTTTCACAAAAAGACCTGAGTCTCTATTTATACCTTCTCTGGAGCTTTCAAAAACACCAGTAGGATTTGCAGCTCAAGATGAAATTGAAAAAAGGTCTCCAAAGGAAAAAATGTGCAGCCCATAAGAAAACTGCAACAAACTGCACATCCATTCCTCTGAAGCTGTAGTTCTTTAAACTGTTAAACTGAGCATGCAAGTTAAGGAAATAACTACTTACAGATAGGATTAAATACAGAACATAAGGTCAATCTTAAATCTACCAAATATCATCCAACCATAATGTTAAAATAATGATATATTTCTAATATCTCTGTGGAGGTATTCAGGGAAATAGGGTAATATTAAAAAAAACCCAACCTGTTTCGATTAAGTGTGACTCATGGATATTTAAAATTCTTTTTTGGCCCTTATTCCAGTTCTTATGATTTCCAAAAGGTGTATACATTCAGGGTCACAGCAAAAGGAATGATTTATAGTCCAAATTCTTAATTTTACAGTTCATTACCAAGTCCTCATTTAATTTAGTACCTTATTTTCCTCTGGCCAATGCATTATCTTTTGTGTTTCCAATTTTATATAAGTACACCATAATACCCACTGAACATTAGAAATAACTATGTGCAATCTTTCTGAAAATCAAATCATTACAAATAACCCCCAATTTCCTGGTATATAAAAAGAAAAAAGATAAAAACCACATTCAATATCCATTAGTCTATTGGAAAAACATCTATGTTTCTATCATTTCGATTAAAATGAACCCCCTTGAGGCTTTAAAGAATAGTACATAATTCCAAAAACAATAGCAGTACATTAACATGAATTTTTCTATATTAGATTTATATTTTAAATAGAAAGAATTATTTGTAGACAAAATGCTGGCTTTCTGGATATATTAGCTCAATAGTTATGTCATTATATCACATTAAAACATATAAACATATATTTAAAATAGAAGGAACTGGTAAAAGAAATTAAAACACCAACTAGGAAAATTTGATCATTTTTAATTCAGTGCAGAGAGAGCTCTTTGATGATAATACTATGTCAGGTAATGTTAGATAAAGGATTATTATGAACCTTGTTAATCAAGTAATTCATCCTTTTCAATAGCAACTGCCAATAAATGCCCCCACTGTCCTAAAGAGCCACATTCTGGACTTTCACAGCATAGTGCGATGTATGCATGGATGAAGAATGAACTCTGTACTCCAGAGTCCAATTTACAGAGAGATTTGCCCCCATATCCATCTATAAATTAATATTTAGTCCTAAAATATTAATGATCTGTAGGACTAGAAGCCTAAAAATTACTCAAGAGAAATCCTTCAAAACCAGTATGTAAAAAGAAAAATATGTGCCAGGTATTTGAACTGCCTTATTCTCCAACAAGAAAAAGGTAATTACCTTGAATATTTTAAGGGATGGTTTAAAAGAAATACAAAGACATCATGACACCAACACAGATGCAGCTGATCAAAAATATAGTAGAAATCTTGTTATATTAACAGGAAAATAGCAGATAAACTATCCCTTAATACTAATGACAAGACTGTTGAAGCTAATAAACAATTAATTAATGCAATCATTTAAGGGGAAAAGGGCACTGAAAATTAAGGAGAAAAAGCCCACAGAGCAAATCAGGTCTCTCAGAATCCTGTCCGTAAGCTAAAATCACAGACTGATGCTCATTTTCCATTTCAGTGCACGCTGTAGTCAACATCATAGCAAAATTTAGAGAATTACGCATTTTCAAAGAGGCCAAGGAACTGCAAATCCCACTCCTGAATCTTGTTATTCTTTATAATGGCTCATCATAGACACAGGACTGAAAAAAAAGTTCCAAAAGTCCCACTTCTCCTGCAGAAATGCTATTCAGAAACTCACTTCCTTTCTTCCATTTATCCAATGGAAGCTCGTGCAAATCACCCTTGCAAATCTCAGCTGTGGCTAATGTGCAGCAATCAGAGGGGAAATTCATGTGGTGTGATGGTTCCAAAATGTACCAAATTATATGCCATGACCAGTGCTTGGGTTCCATCAAATCCCAAATAAAAATGTATGTCAAAACCCACCCATCTAATATTTTCTCACTGAAGCTATTGATGAACTGCTGGAAATACCCTGCATGAGCTGCAGAAGCTGAATGTGGCAGCTGTGCATTTTCTTTACAAATTGCATCTCTGTGGTCAAATCCTGAGGGCAAACAGACCTGGATAACCCTGCAGCAATGAGAAAACTTCACACTCACCCCCACACGATGCAGTACTTACACTGGGGCCAGTGGAGCCCAGCCCAGAGCCCTCTGTAAGCTGGAGCACTGTGCACAGGGCAGGGGTCCTGTCTCTGATCCCACAGCTACAAATTTCAGCTCTTATGGAACCCCATCTGGAGCACTTCCTCCATCCCCTCAATCATTACCCCTAAAAGTCAAAACCAGCAAAAAGTTGGAGAGTTCATGTCAACTGCCACCAGTTACTTTTCTGTCCCCAGTAATGAACAACATTTGTTTTTCCTGATGTGACAGTGAATGGCTCTCTGATGTTTTCTTGTTTTCTTCATAAATCTCTGGCCCTCTTTTCTCATCACTAGATATCAGCTCCTACTTCCAACTACTCCATCAGCATGTCTGTGTGAATTGATGGTTTGAGCAATACTCAGCATCTTCCCTTTCAGATCCTTTCTGTGCACACTACAGACCCTCTGCAAGAGAGAAGTTGTATGATTTCATACAAAGTGTGCATTTGACTGGGTTTTTTTTCTTAACAGTAGGAAAATATGTCTTAAAAATAAAAGCATTTTCCTGAAATGTCTGTATAAATGTGAACTACCAACTGATAGACTTATTTAGTGGGAAACTCCTGAACCTAATTCATATCATGGCAGAAGGGACATGTGTTTTTAAAAGTTAGTTGAATCAGAGGATAATTTAGGTTTGAAGGAACACAAAATGTTATTTAGGCCAGGTCCTGTTCAAAACAGATGATATTTGTCACAGCTTTGTCCTGACAAGTTTTAAATACCTCCAAGTTACTGACCTTGTTCCTTTGACATTTATCTCCACAGTCTGCAGAAGGCTCATTTGCTCAAGAGCTCTTCACAAAGACAGACACCTCCAACAATTCCAGTCCTGCCTGTGGTGTCAGTGGAGAAGCTCCATCCATTATAGCTCAGCCCTCCTGATGCAGCTGAAAATCAGAATAGGTCTTACAAAACACAGAATGAATATCTTTTGCCCATAAGAAGAAAAAGTTTTTGAGATGCTCCCCTAAAGAAATCTGCATGAATTACAAAATTAACCTGAGGTGCTCAGCCTCATTCACACCTTGCAATGCTTCCACTTTCTCCTAATCTACACTGCTGAACAGAAAACAGAAACAAACCTTTAGTCAATAAAACCATGAACTTTACCTTCACTGCAGGCAGTCATAGGAAGAATCCAGATCTATCTTTCAATAAATCAATGTGACTCCACTCAGACAACATTCTATCATTACAAGGGAATACATAATATTGGTGATTTTAAAAGACCCATATTATTCCTCTATTCATATTTTCCCTATATAAGAAAAAATTTAAAAAAAATTGGTCTAATATGTCAGTAGAGAAATATTTCAGTTCAGCTTTCAGATCTGCAGATAAGAACTTTTCTGACGTTAGAGATGTGTATGTCTACAACAGCATTTTGGACACTACAGATATAGTTTCTAAGAAGAGAATCAAAATTGCTCAGCTTGTCATATTTTAATACTTTTGGGGTATATTAATCTGACTGATAGCACTGTGAAATGGCTGTTTTTTTCTTAGCAGAAATAAACCATTTGTATGTATTTATGATTGGCTCCATTCCAAAGCTGCTAAGGTTTTATGTTTCCTCAGTTACTGCCATAGTTATGGTTTATAGGTCTGTTTGGTGAAACCTAGGGAAATATTCTTTCCATACAGTGACAGTTGCTGTAATGCCAAGAAACATTGAAATTGCTGCTGCCATTCATCATCATAAAACTGATATGCCCTGAACCACTTGATACCGTACAGGATGTGACTTCAGTGCTACCAAAGTGCTTTAAAAATTCATTTGATACATCATTGGCAAGTCACTGACCAAACACTGTTTGGTGTTTACACCCCAAACAGCATGAAAAAATACAAATAGAGGATTATATGGGAGGGTAGGAAGAGATACATGCTTGGATAATAAAGATGAAAGAGTCAGTGGGTGAAAAGGAAGAAAAATAAAGACCACTTAAAAACCATTCAAAGAAAATAGGATGATGATGCAAAGAGCAGCACTTCAGTGTAGATATGGGAAAAAACAGGGCCATACAGATAGGATCAATAAAGCACTGGAAGCAGAGACTACATGGTGAAAGAATAATGTAATCAAGGAGAATATTCAACCAAACAAGTGATCAGCCTGAAAGAATAGATACAGAAAAGCATTCTGTTTAGCAATCTGTGAAATAGGATTTGGTAAAGCACATATAAGGAGATTGAAGTAGTTCATGAAAATGCAGTAATAAAATGAAAGGTTTCTTTTAGTATTGTTTTTATTTTTTGTTTAGCAGGCAGAAAGAATTGTATTTTTGAGCTGTTTTGTGGTCAGAGTGAATCCACATGCTGATGATAGTATGCAGAGGAGCATGCAAGTTTCTTCACATTTTAGTGACTAAAATATGGAGCAAACCTCCATTGCTAAATGGCTGAAAAGATGAAAATGTGTAGATAAATCACACCTTTCACCAGTAATATGAACTGGAAAAAAAAATCAAATTCTGTCTGCAGGAAAAATAACCAAGAAAATCTTTTATAGATAATGTAAAGAAAAGGATGGGAATCCAGCAAGATTGGACTTTTAAAATACAATAAATTTCAATTTGTGGATTTCAGTGCTCATAATAGCAAATTTCCTAATAACCTTGGCAGATGTTGTTTACTACTAGAATCAATGCATTTTGTGAGAATTGCAAATGCAAATCTCGAACTCCAGTGTGCTACACAGTGGATGTTTCCTCTAACATACGTCACACATCTGAGGATGGAACTTGCTTTTAACTAGTTTAATTACTCAGGCATGGAAAACATTGTTCATGATAACTTCATATCTTGAGGATCAATGTATTGTATCACTTAAGGCCATCAGGACTTGTGCTAACTTTCATAATCTTTTTTGTTAATTAGTAAAACGTCATTCTGTGCTTACAGACAAGAAAAAAATTAAGTGGCTTTTGTGGGAAAGTAATGAAAAAATATATTTGGCTGAACTCAGAATCCTCCACTGAGCTACTGAGCTATGTGATGATTTCAAGTTAAGGAAAACTTACTGCACATCTGGAATTAGATTTCTTAATCATATGATGGTTATTGGTTATAGCCAATACTGCCTGCCTGATAACAGAGATAAAAAGATCTAAATGTAATACTATTATCAACATAAAGGAAAACACCAACCATTATGCTCACTCTTTTTCCTGGACAGGATAAGATGGATCATGGATATAGAGGTCTCATACCATTGAAACCTCTATTCTCAGATATGTTCTATCCTAAAAAATCCAATTTCTACAGCCCTTTATATGTCCTTATTCATAGTCCATATACTCTACAATCCAGTCTGAAAGATTCTTTATCAAATAAATTTCCACTTATACCATTCATATATTACATTATTATTATAGTCTCAATGTTGTCAAGCCTTAATCTTAGAGATAATTTTATTTTAAACAAAATCTGACTTTGCTAACACCACTAAAGAGGTTATATATTCAAATGTTATTTCCTGAAATGACACACTTGTCAAGCCAAAAGTAGCACACCATGAAATTAATTATTCTTCTTACTCTGATAAACAGAAAAAAAAACAAAACTAGGGAATGAAAGTGCAGCACTACATTCCTATAGGCTAATGTAAATAAGCTCATATTCTATCATCTTCCCATTGTGACTGAATAGAAAAGAAATGAGGACTAATTATTCCCAGAAAGTAAGGAGCTATTACTTTCTTACGAGGATCTCATCAGCAAAAAGTTTTATGTGCCTGTAACATTTTTGAATTTGTTCCATCTAGAGCACAGTTATCTTTATGGTTACTTTATGGTTACCTGGGAACAACCCGGGCTGCTGGAGGTGCTGCTGACATGGGGTGAATAACCCATTTCTCAGTGCTCTGCCTGAAGCCACAATGAAATCTGGAAGCACCTCCCCTCTGCTCACTAGATCCATTTTGCTGCTTGTGCTATCTTCTTTTTTTTTTATTTTTTTTTCGAGGATAAATTTCAGATGGAAGGGAAAAGAATTCCCACTGCATTATTGCATTTGTTATTCTAGCATGTATTAAAATTTTGCAATAAATATTGTAAGGAGGTAAATGAAATATTGATACAGAACCCAATATATGTCATAAAGCTTAGGTTCCTTTTTTTTTTTTAATGTTATTTTTCTGTGAATGCAGTCAGTGGTATTTCTCAGTTCATCAGAGAAATTGCTCTTTGAAATGTAAATGACACTGCAGGGACTGAATATTTTGCTGACAACTCTTTTTCTATAATATATCTTGGACCTAATGTTTAAAAATCACTAAAATACTGCCTAGATCACCACTTGGTTCACATTACATTTTACATTACACAGAAGTGTTAGATTTTAAAAGGCTGACAAAATATAAATAGGTGCAACATGGAGTTTAAATAGAATTGTTTTATATGAGAAATATAATTTATAATTTGTAAAGCAAGAAACAATAGTATTTGCAACATACACTGATGCATACTCCCCATTTTCTAAGTTATCTGGCTTCATTCACTTTTTGTCAGGCAATATGAAAAAAATTGTGACGAAATCTCAAATAAATAAATAATGTGTATCACAGAGGCCCTTTGGGCAGGCAATACACACTGGCAGGCTGTGTTACAGGGTTTTAATTGCTACTATCATTCTCTGCCCCTTTGGAGTAAGGTGGTGGCCTTTGAAATGCTTGGACCAGGAGCAAAGAGAGAAATCAAGAGAGAAGTGTGCAGCAGAGATCATAAAGAGTGTTTGACTTGAGATTAGCTCATTTTATGCACTGAGAAAATATAACTTCTTCCTGGATTTTAGTCTGGATTTTATACTTTTGATTAATTTGGCACTGATGGTTTTTGAAAGTGGATGTTCTCTCTTGTGCTACACTTTTCTCCCATTAAAATAGTCCTTTACAGAACTGATGATTATGTTAACTTCTGTCTTTATGCCTGCATGCCTTCTTTTAGCAGAACATCGGAGGCAATTATTGTCTAAAGGCATAATAATCTAAAGGGACTTTTTCTATTTCAGACATCTCAACTGGTTTTATTTTGTTTAGTCATTATGCCTTCCATTCCTAGAGAATGGGATCTACTATAAAATTGGCAGCTCTGATGCCAAATTTATACAAAGCTTTCTTTTCCCTCTTGCTTCTGCTATAACTGAATGTGGTTTTGATGAGAAAGGTATTTCCACAAATATTGCCTATCAGAAAGCTGGATGTGCATTATAGAACAGTTTGAATTACTATTGCAGGACTTAAATTTTATACAGCCGAGGACCATTTTAATTTCAGTCTATCAGCTCTTTGGTATTTTTTCTTAAGCAACAACAATAACCTCCCTATAGAGACTGTACTACAGGACAGCATTAGCTCTAATTTTGCAGAATCTGTAAATATATATCTTGGTGTCCTGCCAGCAAATGAATCAAATGACAGAGTCAGAGCTTACTCGAGTCATTAGATAGACATTTACAGCTGCAGTGGGTTTTCAAGCAGGATACAAATGTTTACTTTGGTCTTCAGCTCATCTCTTGTAATCTCCCCTCAGCCTTCTTGACTCCATTTCTTTCTTGGTTCTGTGTCTCTCTGTTCCCCCTGGACAGCTGTCATTAAAATAATTAGACATAGACACTTTTTTTTCCCCCCGTAAGCCTTCTATTGCTATTTCTGTACTGGGAAGAGTGAGAAGAGTTTAGGAACCAAAGAAAGGTTCTTCCAGAAGATTGGTCCATACTTCAGTGGGATTTGGGCAAGATATGCCTTACATAAGAGAGCCCTCAGTGATAGCACAAATACTTCAGGATTCTAAATATTTCCAGTAGCATGATGAACAGCATCATGGCAGAGATTTAGAGAGTAATCCTGGGTTTACACAGTTCCAGCTTTTTTAGGTAAGAGTTTATAACTGAGGAAGTCTATTTCCACACACAAATTTTTGCACCTTTGAATAGCTCCAGATCTCTATTAAAATTCCCCCAACACACACACCCCCACACCCTAGTTGGTGCCTGTTTCTTTGTAGCTGGGTTTTCTTTTATAAGACACATTGGAAACATGTCTGACTGAAAATAACAGAGTGCTTAGTCTTTTATCTGTATTCCCTCTGTCACTTTTCATTACAGAATTCCTTCATTTTAGGATAAAAGGGAACTGCTTGAAAGAGCTGAGGTTAGTTTATAGCATTGTTCTGTTGCTTTTGTCTCTTGCCTGTCCCATCCTAGGAACTGAACCCGTTCATCCTCTCTAAATCTCTAGGCAAGTTTGAGGTTTCTGCTTTCAAACAACCCTGGCATGACACAAATGCACAGAACTGCTGCACAGATACATGCAAAGTGAGAGTCAATAAAGTGCTCAACAGCAGCTGCAATTTCCTGAGAATCCTTTGCCCAAGGCAATCGTTTGTGGGAGGGTGGACTGCATGTGATTTTCTGATAAACAAAAAAATCTACGTCAGTGTCTTGGTACTGCAGTTGAAACATTTCCTTGTTGCTAGAGATGACACCCTGTGGTTCTAATTATTCCCTTGTTTCTCTTGTCATTTGTAAATGGGACAGCAATGGAAATGTGGAAAAGCAAAGGTGATGTGGAAAGTTCCCATTACTTAAATCCTTAAATCCTTAAATAGTTAATAAGGCTGGAAATAGGATTTTCTTATTATAAGAAAACCCAAACAGCCTACTGAAAATGTATTCATTTCCCAAAAATGGTTTTATCAATTTTTTTCCGGTGTGAACTTCCTGATGGAAAATAAAAGGAGGTAGTATTTTAGAAGGGCAGATCTAATTGATACAGGTCATGAGGGATCTCTCCTTTATACTGAATATGTAAGTTGGAGACATTTCTATAAATAATATAGGTTTTATCAAAATTTTTTCTGTGACAGAAAAAATATTTTAATATTTTAATTTCAAAAAATTTGTAATCAAAAGAACAAAGAAAAATCACTCAAGAAAAAATGGCCAATTTAAAATTATATCAGCACAGAAAAAAATCAGGTTTTTTTTAAATTTATGACTCACAGTTTGGTCCTCTAAATTATTTTAGTGCTCATAGTAAGAATTATACAGGAGGAAAAAAATAACCAACCCTTAGGTCCTATACCTCTTGGTGCAAGTAATCTAAGCTTTTTTGATAATCAAACTTTTCTCCATGTAGCAACTCTAAAAGAACTTTATAAAATGAGATTGTTTCATGTTTCTTTCTTTAATTTTTATCTGAAAGCTGGCCTTGAAAACTAGCAACAGGTGTCAGCATTTCTGATATAGTGCCATGGTCTGCATCTAGAAATTCTGTGAAGATTGCATGAAGCTGGGAGAGTCATCCTTTCACAGGAAAATGCAAAGAGTATATTACAATTTTCCAGATGGAAGAGTATATTTGGCACAAAGGAAATGTACTCCTTGATGCTCATTATGAATGACATTTTTAAAACCCAGATTAAAATAATGTGGCTTTTACATAATGTTATTGATCATGAGAGCAAGAAACTTCTGACTGAAGCAAGCTTGAGAAGGAGGATTTCCAACATGATAATGGGTTCTTGTTCTCCTTAGGTGCTGGATGTGCAAAATGCCAGTCCCATAAGTCAGTGAAGGAAAAACTCCCCATTATTTCAATGGAATTCAGATTTAACTGAGGGAATTTCTGTTCTGTGGCTTCTTATATGTGTTAGTGTATTAGGACAAACAACTGTCCCTAAGAAAAGCTACGATAAAAAATTGATTGAAAACGGTATCCAGAGAATGGTCTTGCATTTCATTCAGTGTTACAGCACCAAGGTTTCCTTGATTTTCTACTTCATTGAAGATACAGATGTTTGTACTTTTTGATGGATAGTGAAGGGAAAAAACGAGAATTAGGACTATTTCCAGTGAAATGAAAATGTTTAATTATCTCTTCAGACCAAAAATTTTACCTATATTATGCTATTTTTCAAGATTTACTTGTGTCAGTAAAATATGAGTGAATAACAGTGAGAAATTTGATTCTTTCCCTGTCAGGTAATCCTGGCTGGAAGGGAGGCACACTGCTAACCCAAGAACAAATGGAGAGGTCGATACAATACTCCTGAAGAGGATTGTCCATATGGGATTGCTTTAAACTGCTTTCAAGAAAGCACCTTTAGTTATTCATTGGTAGGTTGGGGTTTTTTGCAGAGGTCTCACTCTAGAATATAACTCTAATCTCTGGTGTCTTTGTGATAGAAACAGCACTGATGGAAGATTTTGTCTTTGAATTTGAAATTATTTCTGACTACTTTTTTGAAGGAACTGCACTTCACTGAAATTTTTCTACACTGTAAAAGTTTCATCTTCATAAAACAGGTTCTGGCCTAAGTCCTATTGAGTTATCCAAATGCAAAGAATCTTGAAATACATTTAATTGACTCTCACACATTTGAAAAGACTTTCAGATGACATGCAATGTAAAATACAGACAACCTTTATAATTCTATAAATACCATATAGGTGGACATCTCCACTTGTTTGAGTCTGTGTTTAGGTGTAAGATTTCTATAAAAGCAAAGAGCCCCAAGGGTTCCCTTTTGCAGCTGCAGCTCTGAATACACCATCATTAGACGTCGTGGCTGAGGAAGCAGAGCAAATTAGTACAGACACACTGGGAGAAAATGGGAGTACCCATTGTACTCCAGACCAATAAAGCAGGCAAATATAATTTACATGTGACCATTATTAAAAGATGACTCAGCACCAGGATCAGTTCTTAACACTAAACATATTCCAAACCAGCAAATGCAGAATTCATTTCAAGAGAACATTTAAAAAAAGCATTATAGAACCCTTTGCAATGCTTTTAATTGATCATCTAAACAAAATTCAGATTCATTTTCTATTGCTTTATCTAAGCTTAGTTTTATCTGTTATTATTGATGTAGGTCATTAAAAATGCATATAATGAATACAATAATACTGACACAATATTTCATCTTTTGATTGCAACAGGCAGTGAAAGACACATTGGTCCTTTTCACTGAAGTTCTAATGAACACAGAATATGACTTCAATATAGAAAGATTAATAAAGATGTAGAATGATGTCACATACTAAATCCATAATGTACTATTTAATCACACAGCAAAAGCTAAGCTGGCTATGGTTGTTCCTGTGTTGCACTACATAGGTATTACCAGGGTAGCTAAAAATCTTTAGAAAAAGCACAGTACTGCTAATTCAGACATAACCATTAACTACTATGGCTTTATTACTATGGTTGAAAGGCCAGACAATAGCCAGGATTTATCATACTTATTAGGAAGGAGGAGTAATTTCTCTGCTTTTTTGTTAACACAGTGGTGTTCAGTCAAACAGCACTTGCTTTTGAAGTAAAATACATCAAATCACTCTCTTTTTAAGGGTGATAATATCTGGCAGTTAGTAAGAGAAAGACAAAAAGTGTAACGCAGCAGAGAGAAAAGACATAGATGAGACCAAGGAGAAAATAAAAGTGGAAGGAAAGAAAAGAAAAAGAAAAGAAAAAGAAAAGAAAAGAAAAAGAAAGGAAAGGAAAGGAAAGGAAAGGAAAGGAAAGGAAAGGAAAGGAAAGGAAAGGAAAGGAAAGGAAAGGAAANAAAGAAAAGAAAAGAAAAGAAAAGAAAAGAAAAGAAAAGAAAAGAAAAGAAAAGAAAAGAAAAGAAAAGAAAAGAAAAAGAGAACAAGGAAATAAATACTGACATAAAAAATATATTTTGAGGCCTACTTCCACAGGCCAGAAAAGCAGAAATAGGATTTTATACTTAAAAGATTAGTTTTGTCATCAGTCCATAAACCCTGAAAGTGTAAATCAAAGCATTTCCACAATTGGGTGGAAATTTGGTCTGCATATTACCTCTACCCTTCCCCCACCACAGTCCAAAAATGTTTTTAAAGAGGACAAGAAGCAGCTCTGTGTGTGTTTGACAGATGAAGTCTTTTTGTCTTCTTGCAGAACAGAAAAGCAGCAGCTTCCTTTACAAACATATCATTTGTGAGAGATAAGAGTTGAGCTGCATAATAAGCACCTCGAGATCACTGGAATGCCAATTAACCCCCCCAACCAAACAGACATTCCTGACACTGCTGCAGAAATCGATCCACCTGTTGATGGGCAACATTCTTCCTGAAATATATTTCATGTCTTATGCTGGGATTAGTTAGGAATTGCTTCAACCCTTCTCCTGCAATACAATCTTACCCTTCCCCAATGTTCTCAGAGAAATCACACCCCACTGGGTTAGAGGCCATGCAATTACAGGTGTGTGGGGTAGTCCATTCAGTCAGAACATACAGCAGCTGGAAACTCTGTCTTGTTTATATTTTAAAAGGTAAAAGAAGGCTTAAGCTGTGTGCAGGCCATTGGAGCAAGGGAAATTAATATTGCAGGCAGCTGTGGAGGCTTTGTTTTCTTATGGTTTTTTGACATAAGTATATATTACAAATCAAAATATTTTTACACACATTCCTCCAGTCAAAAAGTCTGCAAAGAGGTCCATATCTTGTGGCCATCACTGGCCAAGGACACTTGGGCAAGGCCAAATTTATCCAGCAGTTTTGTAAGGATTGTCCCAGGGACAACTCAGGTCTTCATCTTCATAGTATTAAAACTTTTAAATGAGGACAGGAATTGGGAGAATTCTAAAGCAAATTGTAGGTAGAATAAACATTTATCCATTTGGGGTTTTGGAAAATAACCTAGATAATATATTTATAAGAAAGAAAAAAAAAATGGAGGAAAAGAAAGATATAAAATTATGGAGATAATCCAATAACTGAAATATTTTCAGAACTTCCAGAATGTTTAATAAGAGCATGTTGCAATTTACATTGAGATGTGGAAAATTCAATACGGTTTACACCTCCCAGAATTCTGGAACTGCCAGCTCTGAAGGAATGGAGCACATAAATAATGTATTTCCTGTTATTCTTGGTCTGCAGCTGATCTCCCACTGAGCAATGAGAAAGAGTTTTAGAGCCCTAGGAGACAGCTGGTTCTGTCTAGCGTGTTTGACTGATTTTGAGAGCAGAAAATGAAAGGCATAAAAAGGAAAATAAGAATCTAAAATTTGAGATGTATTTTTTCCTGGAAGAAATTTTGGAAGGTTACAAAGCTGTGCAAGAAGGCAAGATTAAGAGTAATCTATTCTAAAGAATTATATTATTTGAAAATGAAAAGTCTCAAGTAGAGAGGATAGAAATCCAAATGTGCAATTTTCTCTGCAAATGAACAGGATCATGTTGTTGGTAACTCATAATGCTTTGCATTTCAACATCAGTGCCAGAAAGCTAATGACTGTAAAAGATTGGGATCACTTGAGACTGTGGACCTCAAATGTGATGTAGCCATGTAGGATTCAGCTGCAGTTTTGTGAGGCTGATGTTCAACTGTTCTTCAGCACAACCTGCAGGGGATAATGGTTTTCAACACTGGGTAGGTTTTCTGGAGCGGGTACTCAACTCATGGGTGGTTCTGCTCTTTTCAAAGAGCTTTTCAGACTCCAGTTGGTAGACCCCACTCTTCTTTTCCAACAAGCAGGCCAGCTGGAGGAAGAAAACATTCCTCCAGCTGCTTTCTCATCCCTCTGCAAACCATTTATTCTCTTTGTAGAATTTCTCTCTTTAAGCAAAATAAACATCCTCAGCCAGAAATAGACACTAGAAGGGCTTACATCTGATGGTTCCTATTTACAAAGATAGGCCACCAACTCACAGTCATGGCAGTGTCCAAATACAAACAATTGGGCTGAAAATGTGCCTTTTCCAGAGGCTTCCTTAATTTGACCTGTAAGAAGGCAAGAGAGTAATGCTGAATTTTGATTCAGTTGTCTTTCAGAGAATCTAAAAGACAGAATTCCCACAGATAAACTTCCTGTAAGTACATTTAGAAATGAAATTCCTTTCTCAAAGCAATTCCCTTTCTGACCAGCTGATGACTCTTCCAAGACAAGGGAGCAGCTTTTATATCCCTGGCTACTGTTGTGGAATACTGATCAAGTCTCTTGGTCCTGACTCTCCTTCTACAAGGGCAGCAAGTGACATATTTTGCAGATCAGCTGGCACATTTGGGAAAGGGTTGAAGGAAACTGAACATAACTTGTGTCAATATTTCATATATCAGAAAACTTTTCAGGTGGTGTGGGTGGNGCAGACTGGCACTGAGACAGGTGATAATGGTGAAGATTCTTGGGTCTGATAAGTAAATCCCTGTCAGATATGAGAGTTCAACACCAATGCATTTTACAAGGACTCAGTAAGGTGATACAGAAATTAAATCACTGCATCCCCTCAACTAACAGGTTTTAAAGATGAAGAAATTGTAATTATTCCACCAACAACAGAAGTTCCAGCAAACTCTCACAACCCCTTTGTGTAACAGTTGATTTGGCAGAAACCCCTCAAAACATGTCCCAGCTTGAAAAGTAATTTCCAGAACTCGAGAAAATGAGACAGAAACTGCTGCTTCTATTCAGCCCTGAATAGAGCTAAAATGTATAAATCATGGTTCATGAAAGAAATATGGGGAGGAGAATTTCACTGCACCACAGATGATGAATCCTGGGCAGATAGCCTTCAAAAGATCCACATATTGCTATCGCAGTGAGAAAATTCCAGTGGAAAGCAATTTCACACTCTTTATAGGCCACTGTAATCAGCCAGAAAATGAATTAGCATAGCCCAGAGGACAAGGTACTATCAAACAGGGTTTGATCCAGTGCAACACTTAATCTTATGCTTAATATTTAGCACCTGAGCTGTTCCATTAAGTCACATATGCACAAATCAAACCTGCCCTAGCACTAAAAATAACTGAAATAATTTCCAGCAAGTTGTAGCAAGTTGTCTGTTGTATCCAGTGTTTTGTTCTATTCACGGAGCCCATGACAATACTCTCACTTTTCAACTATCTTAAATTATTTAGCATATAGTTGCCTATTTCTGCTGCTAGTGCTTGGGCTGAATGCCATTCACAATTCAGGAAGTCGTTATGAAAATATTGATCCATTATACAATATTTAAAAATAATGAAGCATACTTTCTTTTCAATGACAAGTAGAGTATAGATTTTAGAATAAAGTTTCTGTTTTGCATATGTTAACAGGTTAGAAATCTGAAAAAAACCTTCAAAGTTTCAATATAGCTAGATAAAATGCCAGTTTGAAATATGAATAAGAGGAAAAATAAGATTAGACAGTCCTAGGACTTACTTGAGAATCATTGAGCTTTAATCAGTAACTCATATCATCCACAGAAGCCAGACAAATAACTTTCAGATAAAATAGTGTTATAGTACAGAGAAGTCAGCCTTCCTCTACATGGAGTTAGGTTAAGGCCATTTGGATCCTATCTAGGGTGATTCAAGTCTTCTGAACAATTTAATTTGGTTGCTCCAAGGGGCAGAGCCTCGACAAGGGGAAGATAAAATGAGAACAGCAATGACAGAGGGGAAAGGAAGACAAGCCCAAAGAGCAGGGCTGTGGCAGGGTGGGAAGTGAGGAGTGCTCTTGGCACTGATGCACCTGGACAAAATACCAGCTACCACTAAAACAGATGACTACGTATTACATTGCTATACAAAATTCTGTCAGGACACCTAAAGGGAATGAATTACAGCTGCAAAATTATGCTATAAAATGTTACCATTTGCATTCAAATTCGCCTGTTACTTCTAATAGCATAATTTCATATTTAAGATATGCATATTTAGTGTATGTACTAAAGTGGTGAATAATACCAACATACATTTTCCCTATTTACTTTCTTGTACTTCATAATCCCCTTCCAAAACTGGCATTTAAAGATCCACATCTTAATGAGATTTCAGATTCCTGATTTCTTCTAAATTGAAGTTCAGAGCTTGCTCATATTGTGAATTAACTAAAACATTGACCTACATTACCTTATCAGAAAAAAAACCCAAACCACATAAAATATCTTGAATATACAGGGAAAGCCAAACCAGTTCCAGTTGCTGTAATCAATTTCCATTTGCAGTGGGATTGCAAAAGGTTATTTAAGGGACTGCAGCACAGATTCATCCCACAGATGGGAACTAAGGGGCTCTTTCAGCAGAGTACTCAGGGAAATATTTTTCTTCATGCTTGCCAAGTTTGTTAAATGTGAACTTATATGTAAACCCTAATGGTGTATGGGAGTCTCATACTCCCATAGAAGGCAGCAAGAAGAAAAAAATAAATTATTTCAGATTAATAAAAATTGTATCAAACTGAATATAGCCCTTTTCTTAGAGGTTTGCTTTGCATATACTTGATCTAACTGAAAAAACTTTTTTGACATTAAGAAGCCTCTCATTTTTAATGTATTTTGTATTAATTCCTTTCTTTAAGTAATTCACACTAAAGCCTTTTAGAATTATGAGTATTAGAAATGATGTATAGTTTTAAAAAATATATGAGGTAAAGAGATGAAGTTATCACAAAGATCTTATATCGGGGTTTTTTGCAGCAGACAATAGGACATTTCTGGATACACATACTTGTGCTACTGCTTAAAAAAATTAATAAAAGACATATTTACATGCTAAGATAAAAATTATTTCTCCCTCTTCTCATACAAGTTTTCAGTTCATTTCACTTTTAACAAGAAAATGGTGAAATAATTTTTTGCTGATAGCAATGCTGTCCCTGCTGTTTGCAGTGGGAGTTTGCAGACTGAGTGACCAACAACACTCACCATCTCTTTTAGCAAAAAAAAACGTGTTCCATTTTTATGTTGTTTGTGTCTCAGGGTTTTTTCCTTAAGGCCACTCCAGCACCCCCAGTATGCACCTCAGAGACTCAGAAAAGGCAACCTATATCTGACTACTCTGAAGATTTCTATGTTTTTAAGCATTCACCCATAAAATGCATGGGAATAGCTTTCACAACCCATGATTTTGGTAACTGTGGTCAAGTAGAGACATTAAGTTGCTTTTTTAAAAACCAGAACACTTTGGCAGCCCACTCCAAACAACCAGCAAAGGAATTAACATTAGAGTGCTCACAAATGAGATTTTATTTATTGTACTCTGCACTGCAGACCTATAAACCTTATCTAAGAAATACATCTGGAAGAAGAATTTGTAGAAGAAAAGAAAAATCTGAATATACAGGAAACCAAATCAGAATGAACATCACCTAATAATTTAAAACATATTTTAAAACATATTTTACAAACAAATGTGACAACAATGCACATGCACTGGTACCAAGCATGAGAAACGCCCACTTTCAGTTGCTGGTACAAAAAGTCCCCTTGCCCCAGTTCCAGACCGATATTTTTGCTAAGGGTACCTACAATATTTTGCTATTCAAGGAAAATGTGTCAACACTTTAAGGGAAGAGGTAAAAAACCTAAAAGACACCAGAGTCTGGATGCACATACCAACAGCCAGACTCATGTCTTGTCAGCGTTGGTTGCCCTCTTTCTGTTTTGCTTGGCCAGAAGCAGAAACCTCCAGTTCCAAAAGCAGCTGCCTTTGTCTGAATGTCTGCTGGGGGCAGGTTTGTGATGTGATACACAAACAGCCATGGTACCAAACACGACCTTTAGCTACTGGACAGTATGAGCAAACATAGCCAGAATGCTAATTACTACCTCGTCCCACTTCTAATCCAACTTCTGGCTTAAATAGATGCAAACCTGAGATCTATTCCTAACAGACTGATTTTAATTTGGAGTCTGAGCATGGCAGACACTTCATCTCTTCTCATGAACTTTAACCTCCTGTGACAAAATTGAACATATTCGCTGACACAATGGAAGGACTCTTGAGATGAGCAAACACATGAGGTTTTACTGGGATGACCTGATTACAGAAGGATGCTGAGAAATTTTTTGGCTGGGATTTTAGAGCATGAGAAACACTGAATATGCCTAATGTCCAAATATTTATCTATGTATAACGGAAGCATAGTTGGACCTGCATTGGGCTGTCTTGAAAGAATTTCATTTGAAGCAATCAAGTCTTTAAAAAGAAAACGAAAGTCAGCAATGAAATTCTCAGTTGAAATGTCAGATAAGTGAAGCCCTTACAATCACAGCAAGAGGTCTACAGACTGTTAGGAAATAGTGTAAACATGAAAGAGAAATCTGGAGGTTCAGAGAAGAGCCTGGGAGTCCTCCTTTGCCACTGATTTTTGCTGCTAAAAAAATGGGATCAGAGCAGTAGCTTCAGAGAAACTGTTATACCCGGTAATCATGGATACCCAGGAAAAAAAATAAGGCATAAGCAAGAAAACATGTGCTGAACTCAGGTTTGAACTTGACTTTGAACATGAAGAAGCAGAGAAATCTCTTCTGCCAGACAAAGAAATGAGCTTGAAGAAAAGGTGACGAGGGGCTTGAAAGCATTTTAGGATTTTACTTATCCTCACGGTGTTAGAAGAGGGAGAGTTGCCACAATGTTCTCATGCTGAATTGCCTTGCAGAAACAGAAGAGAAATGAAAGAGATGAATAAGCAGAAATACTGTTCACCTAGTTACTGACTGATATCTTTTTTACTTCCTTTCTATTGTTTCAGTTTCTTCTTAACAGCTGAATGAATCTAGCCACAAATTCTCAAAACCATTCACATGGCACCAGGGGCCATACTTGAGTAAAATATTATATTGACCACATGATATGAGAGTGAGTATTAGTTTGTAAAATGTGTTTTACAAGTTCTGAAAACCAGACTCAAAAACTCTTGCATTAAAAAAAA